>JAJMHT010000115.1:0-62780 GCA_030583145.1 Metschnikowia vanudenii
GACTAGAAAATAAAAGTGTACGCAATAAAGTGGGTATCGGACCTCACTTTATAGTACAGTCGCACACAAGTGAAACTCTGAGCGGAATTGTAGATTTGGAATTCCACGCACGGCACTCGGAGATGTCCTAAGCATAACGCCGTGCGAAGTGTCCTAAGGCTGGTTCTTACTAACCTTTATACGGTGACACCTAACATCCGGAGGAGAAGTTTTAAAATCCCTTCCCCCTTGTGCTCGCTCAATCAGGTCGTGCCTCAACTTAAGACCTCGCGAAATCTTTCTCCTTCCGCAGAGAGATGAGGTCGAGGGACTTCACCATAGTTAAGCTCAAGATCAGCGCAAACGCCCACAAATGCTATATGGGGGTTGGGATGAGTAAGGTGTGAATAGTTCGAGGGAATTAAAGAAAGCTTGTTGTAAAATGCAGACGAAACCT
The DNA here is from genome assembly GCA_030583145.1 of Metschnikowia vanudenii. Lineage (NCBI taxonomy): Eukaryota > Fungi > Ascomycota > Pichiomycetes > Serinales > Metschnikowiaceae > Metschnikowia > Metschnikowia vanudenii. The sequence goes on from JAJMHT010000115.1 coordinate 437, forward strand.
CAATTAATAAGCAGAATACCAACATTATGGTTCTAAATGCATCGGGATCGGCAGCTCACTCGTCAGTACACCGACCGTACACGAAGTATGCATACACAAGCCCGCAATAACGTGACGTCCTGCACAGGGTTGTTTAGAACTACCGACCAAGTTCAAAAAATTGGACTTTCATTTCTCCCGCTCTTTTCGTCCTTTTAAATCAAGATGAATGTTCTAATTCTTTTGTGAATCAGAATCTAAATCTGAATCTGAAGTCCTCCTGCTTAGGAAAAATAAAGAAACATGCGCCCTCGTCTGAGGTTTTAAAAGCAATCCTTTTTTCCATATCTGTTTCCTTTTCCCATCCTTACTTGTTTATGATCAGCAATCACAATCTTCGGAAGATTCGGCATCTGCGGTTCAATGTATACGTCATCGAGAAAACACTTGCCCTATGGATTAAACTGCATGCCCGCAAAACTCTCTTCTCCTTGCTAAAATCCTGATCAATGAGAATGGCATGCTTTACACTCAATAGTTTAAACCCCGACATTAATCAATAAATTTCCTTGGGACACACACGAAAATTTCCCTAATTCCCGTAGTTACAGCTGAAATCACAACTTCCCAATTAACAATATCTTCTTCAGAAATATCCCTCTGAAGCATCTATTGAACGGTCACCGGAGATAATCCTATTCAGTGAAAGTATGCAAGTGACTGACGTGCACACTTTCCGCATAACAGATTTGCCATAATAGGAAAGCTTTAGTCAGCAAATGACACGGAATTTTGCCCCCAAAGATTCACACCAACGTATAAAAGACGAGGGTCTTCTTACTTTCTCAGACATCTTACCATTCGTTAACAAATCATCAAAATGGCTTCTGCTATCCCAGACACTTTTAAAGGTTTCGCTGTTTCTTCACCTGAGAACTGGAACAAACCAAAATTGGTCTCTTTCAAGCACAAAAAGCTCTCGCCTACCGACGTGGTCACAAAAAACATTTGCTGTGGTCTTTGTGGTACTGATGTCCACATCTCTAGAGGAAATTGGGGACCTTTGAAAAGAGACGACCTTGTTCCTGGACACGAAATCATTGGTGAAGTTATTGCAATCGGCGATCAGGTCAAGTCCATCAAAGTTGGCGACAGAGTTGGTATTGGTGCTGCCACCACAGCCTGCAATAAATGTTCCAGATGTAAATCGGACAACGAGCAATACTGCCCCAACGGAGTTGAAACTTACAACTCCATCGATATTTATGCTGACAACTATGTGACCCAAGGCGGTTACTCGTCCCACTCAATTGCCAACGAGCAATTCTGCTTCCCAATTCCAGAGAAAATGGAGTCTAGTGTCGCTGCTCCAATGATGTGTGCCGGTTTGACTGTGTACTCTCCATTGGTCAGAAACACCCGCCATATTGAGAAGCCTGTTGTTGCCATCATCGGTATTGGTGGTTTGGGTCACTTGGCCCTTCAATTTGCCAAGGCATTGGGTGCTGAGGTCTATGCATTTTCCAGAAGCTCTGCTAAAAAGAATGAGGCATTTTCTTTTGGTGCTGACGGTTTTATTGCCACACTGGAAGTGGAGAACTGGGAGAAAAAATATCACGACAAATTCCACTTGATTTTAAACTGCGCCTCGGGTGTCGATTTCTCTTTAGACAAATACTTGCTGACCTTGGTCGTTGGTGGTAAGTTTGTCAGTGTCGGTTTGCCAGCGGTAGAAGACACTTTCGCTGTTCATCCATTCACTTTTGTTAGTAGCGCCTCCTCATTTGGTTCTTCATACTTAGGTTCCAAGGCGGAAGCTATTGAGATGTTGCAATTAGCCGCTGAAAACGATATTAAACCCATGATTGAGGAAGTCCCACTTAACGAAAAGAGCTGTGGCGAAGCATTGAACAGATGTGAGGATGGTGACGTCCGGTACAGATTTGTTTTCACTAACTTTGACGAGGCATTCGCTTAATTAAAATCATAGGAACACCGCATGTATTTAAATGCTCCACGGATTTTAACTACCTTGGTACCCTCAAATGTAGACTATTTCACCTCATTGAAAGAAAGTACTCGGCTTTATCGGGGATTGGAGATTCCGGTGCGTATCCTCCCAGGCAATGGGGCATTACCAGCATATATCATGTGGGGCATTTCAACTGTGAGTCAACGTGGATGCATGGTCGTCATGGGCGCACAAGCAAACCACCCAGTTTTCCAAGACGGAAACATTCGAAAATTTAGGCAGGACCAATCCAATCAATTTTGTTCATTGCCTGATTGAGTTGAATTATTTCGACACTGGGAATTGACTTACCATTGCAAAAAAGTTTCAAAGCTTGAGTCTTTGAGACGACCTGTTGCCAGAATTGAGCATTGAGCCAGTAATGCTTGCCCCTTCACGGATGCCAAGAACGCGTCAAATTGCTTGGTCTCTTAGTGTGCCTACCAAGCGATCAAGCCATCAATTTGTTCAAAGAGTGCACCAGGGTTTCAGTTTCATTGCATCATCGAAAACCTTTCTGGTGCCTAAAAAAGGAGACCCAGAACACCGTGCTTTTGCAGCGAACCCTGGCCCTGCATTGTCTCGCCTCATGTTCCCATGGCAAATTAGCTGTCCGGGCTAACTTCCACGGGCCAAAAAAAAGGCGCGATTATATCTCCGATTCCGACATATATTATTGTCGTTCAAACAGAAGGACAAAAAAAAAAGATCTTTTTCGACGCTTCAAAGAAACATCAGGGACTCATATTCCAATGTTGTAATTTTGGAACTTTGCATTTTGGCCATTATGAGAGACCTAGACCAATACTTCTTCGTATTCTGCTGGGAAAAATTCAACTTGGAAGGGTCAGGAAAGATAAAGACATTCCAATGTCGCTCGAGCAGACCGGGTTCTCCTGCACACACAAACCCTATTTGAGAAAAAATTCATTTAGCTTGCGACGGAACTCTTGTCCGCTTTAGGAATGTTTTCGCCATCGCCGTGGATCGCAGTTATCTTCCATCTCCTTCTCTATGGTTCCCCTTTCTGCATGCGATTGATCTCAGCTGCTGACGGTGCTCAAGAAGACGAAAATAATTGCACCCTTTGTTTCTCCAAAATGATCGCTCTTCTCAAATTCCATTGGCACTCAGCGCAAATTTGATTTTCAATTAAGCTGGTTTCAATTAAGCTGGTTTCAATTAAGCTGGTCACTTCTATTAGGCTTCAACAGATCGGCGTTCGGCATTGTCTTGCTGCCGCGAAAACCTTGCTTTCAGCGTGCTACCGAAGTTTATACCCAGGAATGCGGCCGGCTTAATAATACCAGATGGCAGCATTTGTTGTGGTGAAATATCATGGAAATCCTGGTAATTATTCGATCAAAAGCGTTGTTCTGTGCTGAATGGAATTGCAGGATTTGATGAATTGTATGAAGATCAAATCTTTACCAATATTTCCGGTTTTCTGGGTGTCAAGCGGTATTTCAGTAAGAAATAAGCAACAACGACACCGGGCACCGGAATTGACGTAACTCTGCGCCGCCAGTTTGTTCGCCGCAGCCTATAAAAGAAACGGACGAGCCAGTACTTTAGGAAAATTGTTGGCTCATTAAACTCACATTATAATGACTTCAACCGTCCCAGACACTTTCAAAGGATTCGCTGTTTCTTCTGCTGACAACTGGAACAAGCCAAAGTTGGTCTCTTTCGATCGTAAAAAGCTTAACCCTAACGATGTTGTAATCAAGAACATTTGTTGCGGTCTTTGCGGTACCGATGTCCACACAGTCAGAGAGAACTGGGGACCTTTGGGCAGAAAGGATGCCGTCGTTGGACACGAAATCATTGGTAACGTCATCGCCGTTGGTGACAAAGTGAAGACCATCAAGGTTGGCGACAGAGTTGGTATTGGTGCTGCCTCTAACGCTTGTGACGAATGTTCTAGATGTAAATCGGACAACGAGCAATACTGTAACAAGGGTGTTGCCACTTACAACTCTGTGGATGTCCACTCTGACAACTATGTGACCCAAGGTGGTTACTCGTCCCACTCGATTGCCAACGAGCAATTCTGCTTCCCAATTCCAGAGAAGATGGAGTCTACTGTCGCTGCTCCAATGATGTGTGCCGGCTTGACTGTGTACTCTCCATTAGTCAGAAACATCCGCAATATCGAGAAGCCTGTTGTTGCCATCATCGGTATTGGTGGTTTGGGTCACTTGGCTCTTCAGTTTGCCAAGGCCTTGGGTGCTGAAGTTTACGCATTCTCCAGAGGTTCTTCAAAGAAGGAGGAGGCTCTTGCTTTTGGTGCAGATGGTTTTATCGCCACTCAAGAAGAAGAAGGTTGGGAGAAGAAGTACCACGACAAGTTCCACTTGATTTTGAACTGTGCCTCTGGTGTGGACGACTTTTCCTTGGACAAGTATTTGCTGACCATGGTTGTTGACGGTAAGTTCGTCAGTGTTGGTTTGCCTCCTTCTGGTGATACTTTCGCTGTTCACCCATTCACTTTCGTGCGTAACGCCACCTCTTTTGGTTCGTCTCTTTTGGGCTCCAAGGCTGAGGCTGCTGAAATGTTGGAATTGGCTGCTGAGAAGGGCATTAAGCCAATGATTGAGGAAGTCCCAATTAACGAGAAGAGCTGCGGAGAAGCATTGACCAGATGTGAAAATGGTGATGTCAGGTACAGATTTGTTTTCACCAAGTTCGACGAGGCTTTCGCTTAAATTATTTTATAGACAAATCGCATTATATATGAATGCTCAATGAATAACCACTACGGTATATTTTTGACATGTAGCAATTTGCTTATGCAGTCATGCAAAATCGGGCACCTGGCAAATCGGGCCCCGTCATCTTTGATTCTAGTTTCTGTCAGCATTAATTGCCAGTATCAGTTACTTGCCTGTTTCTTAATTCTTTTTTGAAAAATGGAAAACCAGACAGATATGAGGTAGCCGTCGGGGTAATCTGCCCTCAACCAATGCGGTTTTAGATCATCCTCTAAATGTTTGTAAATGACGAGTTTGATATCAAGAAAATCAGAGTCTTTCTAAAGAAACAGCTTCCAGTGTCACCATTTCAGTTCTTCTATCTTTTTTGCTTAGGTAAATTTCAATTCTTCGAAGGCTTATTTTTGGTGTCAATTGCCTAATAAATCAGTAGGTGGTCCCACCAACATGTGCGGGTGCGCCACTCGCAAAATTTTACTTTTTTTTTTTCTTTTGTTATTTTTTTTTTTTTTCCCCATTCCAAATAGACCTTGCGTGAATACGAACTATAGGAGATCGGCCAAATATTATTTAAAAGCTTTGAACAATGTATGCGGTGGAAAAAGTGGTTATAGTAGTAAATTCTTGGCTTAATAAACACAAGAAGTCAAGGCCATGCAGCAGTGCAGGCCAAAACTCTATTTCTCAACGGAAAAGGTTCTTCAGGTTGGACCTCGCGTTTTCATCAAGTTTTTTTCTAGCTAACTTTGAAAAGCTGAATAATCATGACTGCTCTTGGCTTCCTGAGAGAAAAAGGTTTCATCGGCCGAACCTTTTTTCTTGACCATAGATAAACCCAGAAAGAATTTTCAAGGAAGATGCCAAGCCGGCGTTGCAACTCAATCCACCTAAATCAGATAAAATAACACATAAAAAAATGAGACACGTTCTTGCCGCGGAGGATTTGCAACCAGTTAAACCATTGGAGAATGAATATTAAATGATACCCAACAGTAATATTCTATCAGTTTTTTGGAATTGTTTATTTTTCTCGGCTTTGGAAATTTTCTCCGGTACCAGGACAAGAACTTCTGCCAGGTTTATGAACTTTCTTGAGTTCATTCGACGCGGGCCATATCGACGTTGTCTGTAAGCTTGAAAAAAGGTGAACCTCTTCAAATCAGTATTACGGATCAAGAGTCAAAAGAATTAATTAAAATAATAAAAAAAAAAAAAAAAAAAAACAAGATAGGGCAAGTCTGAAGCCACTGTCGTTTCCAATTGCTTCATGACTTTTGATCGCCCCCTACTGGTTCGATGGGCATGGACAGGAAAAGAGTGCGACACCTCTGAGCCTTCCGAAAAAAAATGAAGCTGACCAAGCAGTGTGGGAAATTACCAAACATAATCATTTTTAACAAAAACAAACATACTTCAAAGATGTTGACCCAGCTGCGTCGAGTTGCTCCTTTTCTCAAGGCCAGGCCAGCTTCTGCTATTGCTCGTTCCTTTCATAATGGACCCTCATTTCTCCGTAGAGAAGAGATGTCTCCCCCACATCAAGTGGCTAAGGAATCCAATCTTCCGAAGATAGAACACGACTTGAAGATCAATCCACGTCCTGCAAAGGCCAAGATTCCTTTTTTGTCGGACCATAAAATTGAAAATGACGCCTCCTATAAGATGTCTGGGTTTGCACAAAGTTTGGGCCAGGCCATCGTTCGTGTGTTCAATATTGACATGGACAAGACTCGTGCTGGACCTGTGGCGGGATCGTTTTACTTTGGTGAATGTAAGAAGCAGGGAATGTTTTATCCTAACGAACCTCTTTCTGATACCGCCAAATTCTACTATGAAACTTTGCGTCTACCCATGAGTTTCTCGCAGTGGTTCCAAATCACCGCGTTGCACTACTGGATTTTGTCCGTGCGTATGAGAGCCATGCCATTTAAGTACGGTAGAAACTACCAGCAGAAATTGGTCGACAGAATCTTCAAGGATATGGAACTCCGTATGTCAGGAGAGTTGGGTATCTCCTCTAACAGAATCATCGAAGGGTACTTGAAAGACTACCACACGCAACTTTTGGGTTGTGTGGTTTCATATGATGAGGGACTTGTCACCGATGACATCACATTTGCCGGTGCAGTTTGGAGAAATATTTTCAACGGTGACCCAAATGCGGATTTGAGACATGTTGAGGCCCTTGTGGGCTACATCAGACAGCAGTTATATGTCTTGAACAAGATGAGTGATCGTGAATTTGGTTTCGGTCTGTTCACTTTCGTCCCGCCAGACCAGGTTGTCAAGCCATTAACCAAGGCCCAGGAGGAAAGATTAAGAGAAGCCGCCAAGGAGCTGTTTGCCAAAAAGACGTTGCCCTCTGAGAGAAGTAGTCTTTCCTTGGACGAGTAGATTCCAACAAATGTATATAGTCAATAGCGGGATCCCATAAAACATTACTTTTAGTAGCTCATATTTGAATTTAAAGTACATCTTGGCAGATCCACTATTTTGATATTGCTACTCAGGGAATACTTGGTTGTGTTTTGCTGTTGCCTCAGACCTCAAATGGAGTTTGTTTCTTCACGAATCAATTACATTATCGTTGAGCTTTCCATACAATCCTACCCTTTTGCCCTAAAATGAGCTCTTGTTGTCGCTACTTTTAATTAAAGGTTCAAAATATTTGATATTTAAATGATTCTGACGGTTAAAGTCTCTGTCTTACAAGAATCGAATTTCTCTTGTGCAAAGTCACAACTTAGTGTCTTTTGGAGTATCCCATGGTTCTCCATTGGTACCACGGATCATCACATTCATCACAGCAAAATCGTCTCCCTCCTTTGCGCCTGGCAGATCCTTGGAACCCAAGACGATGTTTTCGTAGAAGTGGAAGCCAAACTTATTATAAATAGGAATGTTATCGGCCGAGGAGCTTTCTAAATAGGCAATATTATTGTTGCCTGGAACGTCGATGTATTTCTCATACATATAGTCAAAGATAGTCCTTACATTTCCTTTTCCGCGAGCTCTTTCTTCGGATCCCAAATAAACCAAGGTGTAGACACCCTTGTCTTTGAACCTTTCGTCAGTACTGAGAATACGCTCACACGTATCGTGCAATAAGGGTAACATGCCCTTGAAGATCTTGTCTTGGCCTTCCTTACCAGACATTTCCCAGAGCTCGCCGTAGCCAGCCTCCATGAGATTCGCAAAGCTGTCCAAACCATCCTCCAAGGATGATGGGTGTGACCATATGGCCACGGTTTCGAATCCATCTTCTGACTCGCCAACACCTAAGCAAATGCCCTTGGTGATATGTTGTCTGAGATAGCATTCGTAGAGTTTGTGGTCGACCAACTCTCTATCTTTGGGGTCTTCGATGTGCACGGTCAACAACTTGGCAAGAGCGTCGGTTTCGAATGATGCTTGTAAAGTACGAGCTGCCAGCGGTACATCATCCAAGGTCAATTTTCTGACGCGAGAAAAACGAGATTCTTTTTTGGTGGCGGAAGATATGGCAGGAGTTGAATGCATGGTTCTTCAAATTTAATGCTTATTTTCGTTAATCGGTTTAATGAGTTTTTTTGGGGAGGGGGTTTTGATATTAATCAAAAAGACAAGACGTATTTATATTGGTAGCTGAGTTTAACGAACATAACCAGGCTCTTGAGCATAGATCAGGAGGGGTTCTATGGGTTGAGATAAACTATAAAAGGCTTGAAAAGTAGGGGAGCTCTGTTGTCTCTATCGAGGGGAACTTTCAATCGGTTTTGGGTTGATGTGTTCTTTCAAGTGGGGGCAGGGCACCAGAGCGATGCGGCCTTCATCTTATACCTACTGAAATCTAGAACCAACCAATGCCGAAACAGGGAACGACACACTGCTATCGTACTGCATGCGCTTATCTCGGGCCCTCCACCGCCCTACACGGCTAATGTGGACGCGATGATAACCTCGGCAAAATCTTGCGACATCTAAGTTTGAGATATTCACTACCATAAATCAAACCCTGAAAGGAATAAAACTAAATATAAATATAAACACTTGAAAATTTAAAGTTAAAGAAAAGAATTCCATTCATAACTTTCTCGTTTCGAATTTCTATATTTACACTGTCATTTGTTCCTCCAAATAGAAAAGTACCATTATTTTGCAAATCCGCTAATGCTCGCGGTGGCATGCCAAGCCGGGTGGGGTGCAACGCGCTAGTGGTTCCATTATTTCCATTTCCAGGGCATTCGAAGCGGTGCGTCGGTTCACATTGACCTGATTGTCCCGCGAAAGGCTTCCTCCTCCGCACATCGCTGACTAACCATACCAAGAAATTTTGATTCGAAATACATGAACATGGAGCCAGCGAAAGGATGATTTAACAAAGATAGACATTTTACTAGCTTGTAAATGATGTTTTGCTGAAAACAAAAAAAAAAAAAATAGCAAGAACACACAAGTGATCTTACAGCACTTGGCTAAGTAAAGTCACGTGGAACCCCAAGCGCAAACTTTCCTGTACATTCAAATGTTTTGCTGTCTCCTACTCAATGTTCAGATGTCTTATGCATGGTGCATCAGCCCTGGAGCTCTAATTAATTTCGCCAGGTCTTGGACACGTTCTTGCCTCGGTATGAAGGTGTGAAATTCTATTAATTTCGGAGACATTACGTACGACTACAATTCAGAGACAGTACATACGGTGTAACCACTTACCCGCAAGGTCTAATATCGAGATACTTTAAAAGTAACTTCCCAAAAACGTTGTAGTTGTTTTCACTTTATTATGTGGTTATAGACGTATGCGATAGTGAATATACTACTTCTTACCCTTCTTCTTCTTTTTGTTCTTGTTTTTGCTCTTGCTAGACCCGCTGCTTGCACTTGATTGTGAGGCTGCAGGCACAGGCGCAGGCGATGCCTCCACAGCACCCTGGTGGCCACCAGACTTCTTCTTCAAGTCCTTCTTCGATGGTTTATAGTATGAACGAAGTTTCAAAGGAAGCCATCTCTCCTTATCGAGGTCCTTTTCTGCATCAAACTCGCTTGGAGGCTTAATTGTCTTGTTCTTGGAGAATCTAGGCTTGTGAGCTTTCTTCGTCACCTTGTATGGACCGGTAGACTCCCTTGTCAGCAAAGAAAGGCTGGAAGTAGATTGCTTTGGAATCAAGTCCTCGATGTTGACCGACAAGAGGTCCTCGACGTCTTCAGAAGATGCAAGTTCCTCTGCTGGAACGAGCCCGGAGTGGTCACCAGTCAAAACACTAGATACAAGAGCATCGCTTGGGTTGGCATTGTTCAACAACTTCAAAATCGATGCGGTGTCTTGAGACGCGTTGGCTGCTAAGAGCTTGAAAGTAAATGCGCGAACAAATCCGTACAACGTTTGGTTTTGCGCCAAACTTTCCGGAGACAACGCCTCAAACTTCTCGAGCAATGACTTGTATAATGATTGGGGCTTCTTTGTTCCCGATTGAGTCTCGTAAATGCTGATGAGAGCTCCGAAAAGAGATGCGTGTAGCTTCTCAGGTTCGCCATTAAGCTCCACCGCTACGAGTTTCTCCAAAACCAAAGTCGCTTGTTCGTATTTCGCTGCCTTCGAGTTCATGTGGACCAAAAGCAACGCCGCAGCAACGGTCTCATCGTCCACGCTGTGTGACTCTAGCTTCTGCAAACAGAATTTATACAATTTCCTGTTGATAGATCTGGTCTCATACGGAGACTGCAAGTCGCGCAAGGAGATGTCCAACTTCAAAAGAACCTTGAAGAGAACAGGTGTGACATCACCAACAAAGTCTTCCGAGTACTGGTTATAGAACTTTGACCGGAAATAGCTCGAAGTTTTAGGCAAAGTACCAGTCTGGTAGGCCAATAACAAGTTGTTTCTCACCAAAACCTGGAACTGCGGTTTCGTGAGCTTGTGTCTCAAATGGTGCAAGTTGTCCTTGTAGCACAATTCCCTGGAGAGGAAATTAACATTTTCGGATTTATCGCATAACGAAATGTAGTTATTCCTGAACGTCAATCTCGTCATGAGATCAGTAACACCGACCAAGTCGATATCTTCTAAGACACCGAGTGCCTTGCGTGTGTTACCAGAAATTTGGTGAATGTAAGCCACAGTCAACTTGATTGGGGCGATTTCCAAAGCCAAATCTTTTGGGTCCAAATCCATATTCTGTTCAAGACACATCGATGAAGCGGTATTTAACAAGGTTAAAGATGCGGATGTGTTTCCTTTTGCAAGCTCGGTCAATGCCTCGTTGAAAACAATGTCGTAGGTTCTTTGAGAATCAGAGACTGAAGAAACTGGCTTTTCCGTGGCACTTCCCTTTGAAGCAAGTTGCGATAAAATTGCCCTTTCATTGCAGGCAACATCCAATTCGTGATCTACAGAACTGGTTGAGATAAGTTCCCGGTATAAAGACAAGGCCTCAGTAATGTGTCCATTTTGGTAAAATGCCTGAGCCATAACGTGCTTCAATGCTCTCCTGCTGATGTCGCTGATGCCACTGTTGCTTGCGGCAACTGCAGTCCCGTAAAGGGCCTTCAAACGGTCGAAATGGCCTGTTTTGTAATACACATAGGCCTTTTCCACAGGAAACTCAGAGTGCACTTCTTCGGGGACTTGATCCAAAAGCTGCAAGGCGCGGTAGTACCTGTCAAAATTTATCAAAGATACAATACAATTGTGGAAGGAGTTGACATCGTTGAAATTTTTCACCTTGGACAAGTACTGATACGAGATGTCAAAGACGGCCTCGTGATCGGACAGATCCTGTGCTGTCGACAAGTTAAGGCCCTTGAAAGCATCTATCAAGTAGCCTGGCATATCTATTTCTGGAGCGTGGTATAAAAGAATGCGGTCCTCTTTTTTATGTGGTACTTTTTGTAGAATTCAATCCGGACAACTATCTACTTCCCTGAGTAAGACCGAGGTTTTTTTTTTCGTCGCCAGTGGTAATATGCACATCCGGGCCAATAAATTTACGTGACGCAGTTTGAACTTCGGAGGGCCAAAAAAACCTCCACCCGAACCAGTAATTCTCGTCATTGAAATATATATATATATATATATATATATATATATTGGATTAGGGTAGAGTTTGAAACTTCATGGGTGTATTTGCCTTTCTTTATGCTTTATTCTTACTATTTGAAGAACTCAATGCGTCTATAAATTCTTTCTTACTCGTGAAGTATGTGGCCTTAGAAAATGAGGAAGATTTCGCAGTGAATCCCGAGGTGGTGTGGACCGATTTTTAATTTTACTACTGTACAACATAGAAATCTTCAAAGATCAGAGCTCTTGAGGAAGACATGGAAGTGTTTTACACAACGATCAAATATCTTCCTGAAAGATTCTCAAGTTTCCTTTTTTTTCCAAAAAAAAAAAAAAAAGAAAAAAAAAGAAAAAAGAAACTAAGAAAAACACCCCCATTACATATTCGATGTCACCATGTTTCTGTGAAGGAATCTACGCTGATATTCGCAAGGCGAAGTTGTACCACGATTAAACCCAATAATGTGAGACTCCCAGCTTAATTGCTCAATTTTAGTAGCTTAATATTAATGGCACTGAAGCTATGAAGTCTTTAAAAAGGTTTATTCAGGTTTGTTGATGCGTGTAATGTTTATTGGGTATTCTTGTGCAAGTGGATGCAATTAATTAGTGAGCAAAGCTCGGGGAAAGAAATGAAATAATGAGAAAAATAAGTAAATACACCATAAGACGGCTCGCTTAGCTGGTGTATATTTGGAATCTGTTTCTCTGGACCAAGTGTTTCTTGCCTTTGTTGACTCCAACAGACATGGCCCTCTTGTGTCTTGCAATTTCCTGCAGCTTAGCGATCAATCGAAGCTCCATGTCATCATCTTCTGTCAACAAGTCTTCGCTTCTATGCAAAAACTGTTTCATATCATTTCTAGGTGGGGTCACAAAGCTTGGCAAACCAGAAAACTTGTGAGTCGTTTTCGACTCATTGTTGTAGTTGCGAGGTTGGTATAATTGGTCAAGCTCCAAAGGACTGCGCAGCACTTGGCCCATTGAGATGAGTGAGCCAGTGAATTTGCGGATATCCAAATTTGCTAATGGTGTTCTTGTGTGGGTATAATTGTTCTGTGGCAAAGCCAAGACTTTGGGCTGCAAAATGTTCTCCTTGTCGTCGTTCACATCACTAGTGCTGCCAGATGTGTCACGTGACTTGTGGTAAAGTTCATGCTCCTCTGGCTTGTCCTCATAAATGTGGAATCCAAGCAGGGCCTGTTTTTTTCCTGGCGTCAAATTAACCCCTAGTTTGGGGAGTTTTCTCAATGTTTGTGCTTGGGCCTTGGCTGGTGTGCCGGGTCTGGACTTCAATGGTGAAGATGACCGAGAGTTAAACATGCTGTCTCTCTTAGGAGACAATGGTCTGGCTGGAGAAGACATAACAACGATAAGGGACGGTTAGTGGTACCAAAGAATAAAGTCAATAGAACTATTGATATAAAAGGAAACAGAAATAAGAAAGAAAGAAAGAAAGTTTTGCTGATATATTCGTTTTTTTTTTTTGTTTCGTGAAAGAATTTTATCCTCTTGGCGTATAGAGGACTCTTTATGCCATTGGAACCAGGTTCCTTCGTGCGTAATCACGCGTACGCGAGGTCGCGCCCGGGCGCGATTTCAATGTGGAAAACACGCTCGTTCGTGTGGCCCCACTCGCGAAAAAGATTTTGGGCCTGCAAACGGCACGAAAATCTCGAAATGCGTTCAGCCACCCCCATTGCGGCAATTGGCCGAAAGCGGACGTATGTGACTAGGGTGGTGAAGTGGGCATATCTGGAATCAAAAAAGAAAAAAAGACTTGATGAATATTTATTTCTTGTACTTGATATACTTTATCGAGTTGGGAAGCTTTTTTTTTAGTTTTCTTTTCCCTTTTATATCTGTCTTAAAAACACGGCAAATGTCTACCCGTTGCAGGGTTGAGGCTCCAGTCGCGAAGAAAATATGACTTGCTCTTTTTTCGTAATTTTTTTTTCCTTGATTTTACGTGTCGTGTTTGATGACGTTTTGCCGTGACCTCCTTTCCCAAAAGAGGAAAAATAGCAATCGATTGCTTGCCCGCATAAACTTATTTTGATGTCTTGCATTTGCAGCTTGCAAAATTAAGGAATTCTTTTTTAGCCAGGAAAGCCATCTTTTCCTCATCAGGCCTGATTTGGTTCTCGTAAGGGGCCGTTTGCTCGAATGCCCCCAGCTGTTGTCATAGATCTTATAAAATACAGACCCAGCCACAATATTTTCTATCTGAAACTGGATAAAATAAAAAATGGCTACTTTAAAAAACAAGTCCCTTTTTTTTTAGAGCCTTTTAGATTGATGGAGTAATTTTTATTTTCCTTTTATATAACATCAACTTGTATGTTGTGGCCCCAAAAATTTATTAGTGCGCATTTTGCACCCATTTCGCGATTGGGGCCTCAGATTAAGAAGTGAGCAATATGTAGTAATTCCACCACCAAGAACGCAAAACTACAAACCTAAGCAATTAAAGAACGATTTTCGTACAAATATTTTCCAATCAACATCCGTGAGACAATTCCCATAAACTATACCGAAGGTCATATTTCTTTTTTTTTTTTGATATTATTAATATTTTTGTATTTAGTTCTACACCCAGAATGTGCATGCATGTGACATATACCCATATACCCTACCTATCCTCTGTAGAAGTTGTTCTCCACAAAAGGCAATTTGACCACCTTACCTGGTCTCAACTTGCCACGTACTTCGATCTTAACGTCTTCGCCGACTTTAACGTCCTTAGAAATGTAGCATTGGGCGATATTTTTGCCAAGAGTAGGTGAAAGAGATCCAGAGGTGCTTTCACCCACCAACACATCACCGGAGCTGTTGAAAACTTTACCACCAGTACGGACAGCAGGTCCCTGAGAAACCACACCAATACGGCGCTTGGTTACAAGATTCTTCTCTTGGAGCTGCTTTAAAATTTTCGAACTTCCGTTGAAGCTTGCATCAGCAGTACGTCTGGTCTTAGGCACCAACCACAGCAAAGTCGCATCCACAGGCGTGATCTTCTCGTTGAGCTCGTTTCCGTAAAGACACATGCCCGCCTCGAGGCGCAAGGAGTCTCTGGCTGCAAGGCCAATGGGCTTGACCAAGTCAGGGTACTCGTCAATTAAGTGTTCAAAAAAGTCACGTGCCTGAGCGGCCTCGGCATCGTTGGATGAAGGGATAGACAACTCAAAGCCATCCTCCCCGGTGTATCCGGTTCTCAGAAGATGGATTTCACCGTCGACGAGGCTACTGAGACTCACAAAGCGCGTGGAGCCAAATACAACCTTGGACAAGTCAGTGTTGGTGAATTTCTGCATTAATTGGCCTGCACCTGGGCCCTGGACGGCCAACAACGTGCTCTCAAAGTTCTCGTGTTTCACATCCAGGAAGCCGGCCAATTCGGCCTTCAAGAATTCTGTATCCTTGGCTCTGCATCCCGCGTTTGTCACCATGTAGTATTGGTCGTCAGCGTGTTTTGTGATGATGGTATCGTCGATGATACCTCCTTCAGAATTAAGTAATACCGACAAACTGCAGGTGTTTGGCTGGAGAAGGTCAAGGTCGATCGGGGTGATTTTCTGTAAGAATTCCTTTGCATTCCGGCCCAGCACACGATGCTGCAACATGTGACTGACGTCAAAAAGTCCCACCTTATTTCTGACCCAGTGGTGAGACTCGATATGGCTCTGGTCTTTATAGAGGAGAGGCATGTGGAAACCGGCATAGGCTGCAAACTTAGCCCCGTATTTTACGTGGCTCTCAAAGAGGGGAGTCTTGGTCAAAGCGGCAGACAGCATCGTGGATGTGCAATTGTATTAATGTCTTTAAATATGTTTGTGCTCGAGGCCAACTTTCGTTTGAAAATATATGCCTAACACGGGATTCGCAGTGTGGAGATGATATACTTTTTGTAGTGTGCAGCCGTGGGGCCGAGTCAGTGCGCGCAGTCAAATATCGCAGTCAGCAGCCGAGTCAGTCCATGAAAATATTTGGCCTCTGGCATTATCTGGAGACTATTTAAGCAAGAACACCAAGCAAGAAAAAAAAAAAAAAAGGTTTAATTTGCTCGAGATTTTTCAAAGAACTTTTATTTGTCTAATTCTTATTTCACACCGGCACAAGCCATAATTCAATGCCACCCCAAATTTATTATACTTACCAGATAGTGGTCAGTGCACGGCACGCCACACCACGGCGCCTGCCCCAAGCACGAGCATAATCACGAGACCAAGCAAGACGTAGCCCAAGCGCGTCAAGAGCGTCTGGCGCACGTGTCTGTGGGTGAGGTTCGAGCATGGCTCTGCGTGGGTCCGGAATAATATGGCGTAGGTGATGAGAAAAAGATTCAAAAGCAACAAGTTTGGGGAAAGTATGCCTACCACCATATTATAATCAACAATGCGGCCCCATTTGCGGTAAAACTCGCAGAGCTGGCAGTGGTAGCGCGACGTGGAGTCCGCATCGAAAAACGATATGGGCAACTCGAGAGACTTTTCAAGCATTGGGCCAAGAAGTTTCAATGTTTGCTTTCACTAACCAAGTCCCCAAATATTGAAGCTGTATAAAGCTTAAACGCAATTTCTGCTTTATTAATCAACCGAAAGCTTAATTTGAAGGGATTTTCCTTGGTGCAAAACTTTATATATATATCCATTTGCAAGTGTTTCACTAGGGCCTCTGCCGTGTTTGCTGGGGCCATAGGGCCATTTGAGCTACCTCACTAACGCTTCAAGAACCTGCCCAATTGGGCTTCCGCAATGGCGCGCTCCTGTCACACGATACCCGAAAGCAAAAACGAGAAACAAAAGCTCCGAAAACCATTCCGAAGAAATGAGGGCGTCTCCTTTGTTTCAGATACGCCATTGATGGATCTATGGGTCACATATTTGAAAATCATCTGATTTTTATAAGCAGAGTGTTGCATTGTGGGGCATCACCCAGCTTCACCTCTCGACCCAGCGTCATTCTCTCGAAATAAAAAGCGCGGGGCCTGACTTTATTTTGCACCCAAGGGCGGGCCCACTGATCAGACATCCCTAACTAATGTGTGCGGCCGGATCCACGTCCTTCTTGAACCCATACCATCAAGGCGACCTTGCCACAGTGTCGGAAAAGACAATCATTCGTATTTTCACTTTTATAAATCTTTTTTTGTCAGCTTTCTGCTACGCGGGGAAAACACCCCACTTATGGTAGGACTTTCAGTTGAAAAAAAACAAAAAAACAAAAACCTAGCTTCCCCAATTTTTTTTTTGGACTATGCTTTGAGTTTTGCCATGCCCTGTTCAGAAGGTACTGGCCCTCATCGTTGAACAAAATGTGATGGAGTTATTTGCTTTGATCAGATCTCAGTTTTCTTTTCTTTTTTTTTTTTTTTGAGCGATATTGACGGGAAACTGTTGGGATAAAAAGCCGAGAAGCAGACTAGACTTATATATTTCATTTTAGCAAGTATTACTTTCTGATTCTCACGCGTTGTATTAATCAATGGCAAGGAAATGCCATAGTGGTTGCTTATCGCGCCGGATGTTTTCTGTCGCCTAAGATGGCTATTTGGCACTGATTCGGCCCTCGTTAAAAACAACCAGGAAACACCAAAAACAGCGAGAAAAGAATGCAGCACATAAGATGAAATCGAGACTTTGCCACTTTCATTCGAAATAGAACTAGTTTAAAAACATCTGCTCTGCCACCAAATTTCCTTAATTAGAAAATATCCCAATTGTTCGTACTTAAATGACTCTCTTTTTACTCTCGTTCTCTTTTATGCTCGCTCATTCCTGGCCGGGCCACAGAGCGCGGGCCCATACAAACGAGCCGGACGCGGGTTGGAGTTTCACAGGCCTTTCCATAAATAATACATAAAAAACCACCCGAATACATAAATGCAACATGGCTTCGTTTGATCTCTCGCGGATCGTGGAGTCGCTAGAATCGAATAAAACAAAAAGCCGCAATGACGCGCTAGCGCTTCTTGATGGGTTTGCCGTGTCTAAACTCCGACTTACTGCTCTACAACTGGCCTCGCTCATTGGCTCTCTAGTGAAGGCCATCGAGACCGAGCGGAACGCGTACGCCAAAGCAATCTCCAAAAGCACCACCAAAACAACGACAAATCTGATTGTTGCTCGTGCAGCCAGCGCCTCCGGATTCCTCCGGGACTTCGTCCAGGAATTTGTGAAGAAACCGGCGGGTTCGAAAGAACGGCCTCGGCTTAAGACATGTGTCTCTGTAATTACCAGTATTGTGTCACTTTACTACGAGCCTTCATCTATTCAACCTTTTCTGCCATGTGTGGGTAACTTTGCCAAAACACTCTGCGCGTTGCTTGAAGCGCCGTACGTGTTCACGCACCTTTCAGCAGAAATCTGGCTGAAAAGTTACCATTTTCTTTTGCGGGCAATTGCATACGAGTTAGAATACGTAGATTCTCGAGGAATCAATGAGAATCTTCTCAGTGACTTATATGCGGCCATTTTTCTTCTCATTGGCGGCACGCTGACATATGGTATACTTCCGCTTCTTAGAGAAAATACATATTTCCCCATCCTCCATCTTCTAACCAAGACGCTCGCGTACTTCAACAAACGTGAGTCACCCGTGTTGGTAACTGCATTCAAGATAATGAACAACTTGCTTATATCTTCAGCCACCGAAGACTCGAACTTTCTACATGAACTCATTCGCATCGGTATCTCTGCTGCACTTCAGTTTGCAGCCACCCCTGTATCCAATTTACTGGACCAGCTCTTTGTCTTCTTGAACCTCGACTCTTTCCATCGCTACTTATCTTTGGAAAGACTACCGAAACTTGTTTCTGCACCGCCAATAATGCATTCTGGTGAGTCGACTGATACTTCGCGGTTGCCCGAAAATGAATCAATCACGGTCTACAACTTGGAAATGCTCATCTATGCCCTAATAAATCGTCTCGTCGCGCTGGCTCTGAGCTTGAATTCAGATGATATAGGACTCTGTGACTGTTCCAGAATACATGACTGGTACCACCTTCGAAAAATTTATTTGACCTCGCAAAATACCATGCCATGGCTTCTTGCATCTGCATTATCGAAGCTAGTTTCATCATACTATATAAGCTCACTGCTTCAGCCATATGCGGAACCCCAAGATCGCCAAGAAATGGTTTTGGCGGCAAATTCCTATTCTGCAAATTCGTACAAGCGACAAAAACTACACGACAGACAAATGGATTTGCATCGTGCAAGTACACCGATACAGTTCTACAGCTCCTTGATACTTTGCGAGGATATTAAGCTTCAGAAATGTGGTCTCCAGCTTCTAGCGTTCCACTATGAGCTTTGCAAAGATGGAGGTGCTACAAAAATGAAGAAACATGCCGATCTCCTGAACCTGACCTCTTTCATCTTTAGGGAGCCTACAGTATTAGACCCGGAACTCCAGAGCAACGAAAGCAATCAGTCAGAAACGCTTTCAATTCTTTCCAGTATTGTGAGGTTAGTAGCCAACGGAAACCACTCTTTCTGGGGACTCGTCGCTTGCCGCGCTCTATTATGGACTTCAAACTTAGAGGTTGCACCAGAAAGACCCCTATTGACTAGAACAATGTATCAATTGACCAAATTACTGCTTGAACTTCTTAAGGACGGATCTGTCTGCAAATTGGCATGTTCGGTCTTTGGTAGTGTTGTATTCTCCCAGTCACCTGGTAATTTGAAGACTATTTTAGATCGCACGATGATGAATCAGCTTGAGAACGTGACTGAACTTTCCGAACTATTGGGACCAGCGTCAATTGATGTGTTTGCCATCGGATTTTGGCGAGCTATAGCGCATATAAACGTGATTCTCGGCTCTCGTAAAAGATCAAATTTTCCCAACGATGTTGCAAAATGGCTCATTGAAAAGTGGAATACGACCTGGGAAAAGCTCTCGGGCAATCAGTTGGAAGAAGCTTCAACCACTATTCATCAGATTATCATGTTGCTTGGAGGATTCGATGAACCATCAATGTTCAAATGCTCCACATCATTTCTGAAGGATCCCACATACGAAGCAATGAAGAACTGTGAGGAACTTCAAAAGTTTATTGTGTTGGAAGAAGACTGGGAACAGGCACACCCACTGGTTGACTTTGGACTGCTCAGGTTAGACTACTCAGCAAATGTGGTAGAACTGGTTATCAACTCCATCTGCAAGGACTATCAATCTGATATCACAGAAGATAACTTTGAGCACGCATTAGCGTTGTCAATGATGTATGCAAAAGTTTCCGAACGTATTCCTCTGTATTTCCTGGAATATTCTGCCACTTTCGAGGAAAAGGCAAGAAACATCATGCTGTCGCTCACCCCGCTTATACGACTGAAAGATCAAGCCACATCTGTTCTCTCTATATTATTGCAGTTCAGTCCTCCTGAGGACGTTTTGCATGAAATGGCTTTTCCATTTGAGATCATGGATTATCATTTTCGATTCTTGCCAACAACTGCAGGGCTGAAAATAGCCTCCGCATCCGACCTCGAAGCTGAATTCTCAAATAAAGATGATAAACAAAACCACACATCGATTCCTGAAACTGGGAGTAGCGAATATGATGCCCAAGTTGTATACTTCAAGTTTCTTGCCAAGTCCGAAAGTTCCAAGCCTGACTACTGTATTAAGTATATGAGCAACCTTTCACCACACTGTATTTTGGACTGTTTGTCATTTTACCAAGAATCGGGATTACTAGAACACCATGGGTCAAATGCGACCATAACAACCGGTATAGTGCGTTTGATAGGGGAGAAACTATTGTCCATCCAGGATTTCGATAGATTAGAGTCTACTATATCCGTGTCTTGTCGCATACTTGAAACGTTAATGCCAACTATGAATGAAAGGATGGGAGAAGGGATCCGCAAAGACAGTCTCGACTTGATTTCCTACTTCTATCAATGTGCGGAGAAAAATATATTGATTAGTGAACGAGCGACAGTCACAGTCTGGAACTTGTTGTTACGCTTCATTAAGCACAATGATGAATCATTCCTCTCGAACGCTGATATCATATCCGCTCTCTTGAGACATTTTTCACACTTTTCGAATCGAATGCGAATTGCGGTTTGCGAAAGCCTTCACAAGTATATTTACTCGTTGGACTCGGTATCGCAGGATCTCCTTTTTCAAGAAATAACTGAGTGCTTTATTACCCCACAATCCTCGGTAGAAAGTTGTGCCACTTATTGTTTATTTCTCACTCTCTTATCAACCCATCTTGTTGTGGATACTCCTGTGTTAATTTGCTTGATGAAGTATTCTCGTTTTCCGTTCTTCATTCCTTATTTAAGGAGAAGTATAAAAACCATGGCCGTGAAACAAGTATACAAGGACTCCAAATCCTACTTCAAGAGTTTGAGATTGGACATTTTGAAGAAGTGGTGGATGGAAGGCTTCGAATTCTCAGACTTTCCTTATACCATCTTCGGATACTCTGACAGTAACGAATTCATATCAGATAATTGTACTCAGATGACGTCTGTCCTTTTAGCTTTGAGATGCAAGCCAGAAAGAGTTGCAAAAAATCGAGGATTCATGAATACTATCAAAGAAGTTGTATCAACGGACACCTCTAACTTGATCCGTGAAAGTTTGCCAAACATCATTGCCTTATCATACACCTCCCACGGTACTCGTAGTGAGGCATTTGCATCTTTGAAGAAACTTCTTGATATTCATTACAAAGAGTATATCAGAGAAAAGCTTCCCCTAATAGTTTTGGAAGTGATCCAGTTGACTGACATGACTAGTGAAATATCATTAAGAGCCGCTATTAGAGATACAGTTTCAAATCAGTACTTGAAGTCTTCGGAAATCATCAATCCTTATAATCAAGAGATCGTGGACTCTCAGTCAAGTGTTGAGCTCATATCAGCCCTCATTAAAATATTTTGGGATGGCGAAGCTGAAGACTTCTGGTCATTGCAGACTGTCTATTTTCTAATCAGACGGATTGGGCTCAAAATCTCTCCCAGAAGCTCAGGACAACTGAAGAGTCTATTGAGGAGGTTTCAGTATGTTTTGTGTTTAAGTAGGATGGAACTTGTGGATTTTGCTCTCGTGAAACTATGCATCTCCATTTGTGTCCCCATGATAAGGTGCGGTGTCATTCGAGAAACTCTTCCTATCTTGAACCTGGTGGACTTTGAGATATGCCATTCTGTCCCTATAGAACAGTCGTTGCCAATGATTTTTAAAATTCTCGCCGCTATGCTTTCCATCAATGGAAAAGACAGCGAACATTTGAAACACGTTTGTGAGAAGTTAACTTATCTTGTTGATACAAATATTGAATACTTTGGGACCTCGAAAATTATTGTCAAATGTGCCATACAAAGCATAAGCAATGAGTCATTTGAGATTGGCTTGGTTGACGTTGAGACCTTTCTTGAGGATGAAAAGAATTGCAATCTTGTTTCCCAGTCTGCCAATGAGATTTTCAGTATCATATCGAAGTTGTTGGGCAACGCCAGTAGCAAACCGAGGGAAGTAACGTCAACTCAATTTGCATCGATGTGCCTAAAGTATCAATTTGATGGTGAGGTAGATAACAAGTTCCGCTTGTGGGTATCTGAATATTTGGCAGAGTTTCACTTGTCAGGATTGGCATATACTTCTCTAGAAGACATAATCCTGTTTAAGGAATACTCTGGACTAAATAAGGAAAATTTTCTCGGTGCATACAAATCCCTCAATCCTTTCTTACATCACTTGATAGAACAGCACTGTTCGGGTTCTTACGAGGAGAGTGCTTTCTTAGAAACCGTACTCGGTGCATTGATCTACAAGTTCACGATGAAAAAGCGGGATGTGTCCAAGTTCATTGACTTCAATCAGTACCACGAAACTTTCAGTCCTTATATCTTGCCTTTGGACTTCCACTCATGCGCGCTTCTTAACTCGGAAAGAATTGATAGTTCCATAGTGCGTACTTCAGTGGAGTCATTCGTGAATGACTTTGAAGGCATCGTTCAAAACCAAACTTTTCAAACTTGGGCCTGTCAATTTCTCTTATCTTTGGTCCAGGAAATTTCGCCTTACACAAGCATTGTTCCAGTACTTGCAGATTGTGTCTTTAAGATACCAAGAATAGCGAAAGCAGTCTTGCCCAGTTTGATATGTTTCTACATATTTCTTGCAGGTGAAAGGGCAAGGGATTCTATTTTGAAGTTTTTTCAAGAATATTGGAAATCGTTTCGAAAGCCATTCTGCCAAGAAAGTATTGATTTGATAAAAAACATTGGGATTGCTTTGCGTATTGGCGCAATGCAGAGTATAGACATTTTCAAAAAGGTGTACGGCTCTTTGGATCATAATCAATTGTTCCTTATAGTAAGGGAAAGCCACCTGCCCAAATCAGCTCTCATGTTTTTCGAAGATTCGATCTTAGGAAGAGCCGAGAGTTTAGATTGGACAGCACACCGTAATTCATTGGCAAAGTTGTACAGCTCAATCAATGACGAGGATCTGCTTCTGGGAATACCCGGCGATATGACTCTTGAAAATTCTTTGGATTTAAGTTATGAATTCGTTCCTTCTGCAGAAAAATTAAGATATAGTAGCGGTTTCCTTGATGCCGAATTTATCTTAAACGGGCTGCCTCTGCCAAGAAATTTACTTGAATCTCTACAGAATGAAGGTTATCTTGGTGTCTCGAGTTTGCTCAACAAACATCCCGATGTTAGCTCTATGTCCGAATGGTCGTGGAAATTGAATCAGTGGGACTTACCTGTTGACAAAACCTCAAATGATGAGCAAGATGTCACCTATTCTTATTTCAAACAAATAAGGGAAAGTCAACTTGGAATGAAGGAGATTTATGAGTCTTCTATGTTGAAGCTTGTTTCGGGAATACCACACGGTGCTTCATCTGGGTTGTGTCCGCGAGAAACAATGCTAGCTACGGAAAGATGGCTTCAGGGTCTTGCGTTGATAAAGAGCGCTGATAGCATTTTCGAGGCAGGACCTGGAGAATTTCATACAGAAATATCATCATTCGAAAACAAAACTAAATGGTTCGAGGTCGCGGAAACGCAGCATTTCGAGGACATTCTTTGGGCAAGAAGACTTGCTTTTTCACTTCATGAATCCAATGTCCGGAGAAACGATAAACAGGCGTCTTTCGTGACAATTTCCTCTAAACTAGAACATGCTTGTCAGCAAGGGGTGATAAATGAGATTGTTAGGTACAATAATCTTCTTCGCCGTGGAGGGATGCTTCAAAAGACCATCAGTTCTTGCATTTTACTCGAAAAATTGGTGAAGAAATTGGAATCGAATGACCCTCGAATGTATCAAGATTTACAAAAGCTTTCTTCTTTTCAAACTGCGCATACCTTGTGGTTGGAAGGGAAAACTGATATCTCTGTTGCTTTACTAAGGAGTTTGGCAGATAAGGGTGATATAACTCTTGAGATGCCGACATTAAGCGTCAGCAGAATTACGATCAATGCTCAACTTGCTATATGGTTAGCCGAATCACGACTGGATCTTGGATCTAACATTTTGGAGCAGGTTGTTGATCCCATTAAAGTCAAGATTGACCTGGTTGATGATATCCGTCAGCGGTCACAAGTCTACCATCTCTTAGCTCATTTCTGTGAACTGCAATTCAAATCAAGGGTACTCAGAGAACAGGTAATGCTGTTAGAAGTGAGAATTAAATCAAGAAAAGACGAAGTTCAGGAAATAAAAAATCATTATGGGAGAAGTGAAGTTCTGGTTTCCGAGCGAAATGCCGCCCGAATTTACTACGATGAGCTCAAAAGCCTGATCAAATCTGCGAGCAGTGAACTACTGGCCTTGAAAGAATTGAGGACGAGCTTCGCTCACAATTCAGTCAAGTTCTACTTAAAAGCTCTTCTTATTGGAGAAGCTAGTGACGAGGATTTAGATAAGTTTTTCTCTCTTTTCTTGGAACTTTCGGGAGACGAAGCTTTGCAATCTGCCATCAAGGGAGAAGTTTTCCAACTTCCCTCGTATAGACCACTTACCTGGTGCACGCAAATCTTGTCTAGGGTTTCTAAAGATGCTTCGAGCTTCCAGGAGTCTGTGCAAAATTTGGTCTACAAAATTTGTCTCGACCATCCGTTCCACTCGTTGTATTATCTCACCTCGTTGCTTTATCATGAGAGGTTGGCAAAAGAAACGTCCAATGCTTCTATGATATCTCGGGTAGCTGCAGCAACCTACATTAGAAACAAACTACATGGATCGAGCCTGGTTTATGCCACGGATGTGCTATTGCCAATCGAGAGATTATGTATGGAAAGTGTGTCATTAGCAGAACTCAAAAGCTCTAAGGGACGGACTTTGCAGTTGGACAAGTTGAGAATTGGTAATTTCTGGCTCACAGAGCTTCCACCAATCCCCCCTCCAACGCTTAACATTCCTGTTAGCAATTTAGGATATAAGAATGTGCCGAAGATGATGAAAATCGACCCCAAAGTTTCCATCGCTTCATCTGGCATAAGTTTGCCTAAAGTTGTTACCTTCTTCCTTTCAAATGGCGCAAGACATAAAATGCTTTTAAAACATGGTACAGATGACTTGAGGCAAGACGCAATCATGGAACAAGTTTTTGACAAAGTGAATAAGATCTTCCAGGAGGACAAGGAGACACGAAAGAGAAAGTTACGGGTCCGAACATACAGTGCAGTTCCATTGGGTCCGAAAGCTGGTGTGATTGAATTTGTACCGGACTCTAAGGCATTATTTGAGGTGATCCAGCCATATCATCAGGCCATGGATACCATGAAACTCGACAAAGCGAGGGAAATGATGAGGAACTGTCAGACAAAAGAACTAAAGGAAAGACTTAAAGTTTACCAGGCGATTGAGATGAAAATCAAGCCTGTTCTCAAGTACTATTTTTTGAACAACTTTGTCACACCTGACTCTTGGTTTGCAAGCAGGCAAATTTATATACGAGGTGTTGCAACTACCTCTATAGTTGGACATATTCTTGGACTTGGTGACCGCCATTGCAACAACATTTTGTTGGACGAGTTTACTGGCGAGCCGATCCACATTGATCTCGGTGTCGCATTTGACCAAGGCAAACGGTTGAAGATTCCAGAGACTGTTCCCTTCCGGTTGACACGAGATGTCGTGGATGGGTTTGGATATATGGGGACTGCTGGATCGTTTAGTAAAGTGAGTGAACATACTTTCCGAGTGCTTCGGGCCAGCAAGGAGCACATTTTGGCTATCTTAGATGTGTTAAGATGGGATCCGTTATACTCGTGGTCGATTTCCCCTATACGGAAAAAAAAACTACAAGAGGAAAATACCGACATACTTGATCCAGAGGCTAACCAGGATGGCTCTGCAGCGGGAAAGGCCGTCCTTGGGGTTTCCGATAAGCTTAGTGCTGGTGGCCTTAGTGTAGAAGCAGCTGTGCGCGAGCTAATACGCGAGGCCTCGAGTCAGCAGAACTTGGCAGTAATTTACTGTGGATGGTGCCCATTCTATTAGTGAAAAATGAAACACAAAAAGGAGAGATGAGAAAAGATTCATAGGCAAATCAAGAAAAAAAAACTCCGCTAAAAAGATGTTCTTTTCCCTGATGATCTGCGAATCTGTCATCCATCGGATGACAGTCTTGTCTGTGGGCCAAAGAAACAAGAGCGAGCACGTTAATTTCTGTTGCGCGTCCGCATTCGCAACTCCTCCCCACACATTACAAGGCGTTTCCCTTCTGAAATTATTCAACTTTAAAGAGTATGTCATGCTGAATGGAAAGGTAATTTCGATTTCTTTGGATGTTATTAGTAGGAGTACCCAACGCAAGGTCAAAACTGCGCTGGCTCAGTTGAAAGTTGCGTGGGAAACCGAAGGCCAGATACTTTACTTGCTTGCCGCGTGCGAGGAAGGCATGTTCGAAGAACGGTGTACGATGTCGAAATTGAAGAAGGCAAAGGTGAAACCAGACATCTCCAATGATGACTGGGATGATATTACATCCTGCTTATTCAACGCGAGTCTCATGGAGGAGAAACTCCCTCCTTCTGGGTTCGATAATATCACATTGAAAGGTCGGCTCACATCGCTGGAGGAATACGATTTGGCCACAGGACAATTAGTTGGGGACGATTTATCGAGCGTGCCGCCGGACTTTGAACTATCTGTTAGAACCGACGATATTCTTGCGGTAGAATATGGCTCTATGAAGCTAAAATACATGGATGCAGAGGGGATGTCAGAAAATGATCGTGCAAGCATGAATTTGCTCAACTGGATCCTGGATATGACTAAGCAGATGCAACAAGTGCAAGCGGAGTTGTTTGATCGAAAACACCGACTCGACAAAGCAGAGGCTATCATTATCGAGAAAGATAGGGCCATTGAGGAAATGGAAAGCGATTACAAGACCATATTACACGATGTAGAGGATCGGTTCTTCCAGGTATTGCAGAGCAAGAGACATAAGATTGCGCAACTCGAGGGGGATAGTCCCGAAAGATTCGATACATTAAATGAGAAATATAAGGAGAGGCAAAAGTCCAACTTGAGAATATTGAAGTTGGAGGATATCGTCATAGACGAGGGGAACAGCAATTATGGCGGGCGCGGGCAGAAGCGCAACCGGGGACCACGCACTGTACGGCCAAAAACGGAAACTCGTGCAGATGACTTTGGGATGGCATTGAAAACACCCGTGGCCGCGGAAGTCAAAAGAGAAAGTATCGATATGAAGGAGGAAAGTACTGACAGGCTTTTTCTAGATGATCCTAAACTGGAGATTGATGATCGTGTCGAACACAGCCTGCCTGTTTCCAACGGAGACACAGGTATGATTTCCGTGGGGCTGAAATCAACCGGCCCTGTCCTTACTTCAGAGTCGGGTATGGATTCTGCATCCGCGCACGATCTGACCGACTATAGTGAGTCTGAGGACGATGCGGATGATGCGGGTGCGGATCACGTGCGCGATCGTGCAAGCGAAAAAAGTGCGTCTGATGCAGACAGCGAAGATGATGGCAACGAAACGGAATATTCAGTTTGATAAGCATACTTGCCGTTGGTATGTCTTTATTCATAAAGTTCCCATAATTTCTCGAGTCGAATTCCTTGACGCCAAAATAAATTGAACTAGTGACAACAATGCGAAGAAAGTCTACGGAAAGAATGTCAGATCTCATCAATGCGCTGGCCAGTTGTGTGAAGTTCAAATCCCGCAGTGGCTGCAGCGGGCCGGTTAGCCTCGCGCAGAGATCTGGAAAAAAAATCGATCTTCCTGGCTGGGGTACCAGACGCCTTTTCTCTTCTACCCACTATACAAGAAGTCATCTTGGAGTTACGTTCAATCTATAAACAGGTGCGACGAATCCCTTCTCCTTCGACTCTTTTCATTCGCTTGGTTACCAGGACTTTCATTCGGTCCTTTGTTTTAGGTGGTTGTTGTCATTTCTATTTACGACACGCAACATACGCCTGACCAACCTCATCTTGCATTCAGTTCACTTCCCACTGCACTTTCATTTTCCGGTCATAGTTATCAGCAACAGTCCCTTCTGAACGCTGAATAGGTTCTCATTTGTTTCAACAGCATTTCCTTTATTTCTTGTTGCTGTGTTACCAAAAGGTTTAAAGAGTAACATTTCCAGTTGGCATTTACTCTTGCATTTCAGAAGAGGGTTTCATTTCTCAATCAAATTCGTTAATTAATTGTTTCTGTCCAGACATGTCCTACTACGACCAGTACCAAGCCACGGCTCAGCCCCCCATGGATCACCCATTCCCTCAGTATTATGTTAATGAACCAGCGCGGGATTTCTTGGAACCTCAGTTCCAGGCTGATACCAGACCTACTTTCGATTACTATTCTCAAAGGAATGGGCATACTACTGATTTCAACGGTAGCGGTTATTTCCTCCCGAATGAAGCACCGGGTCCGTTTTTCAACGAGAGAACCTTTCAAGAAGGTAGAACGTCCCCTCAGTCAAACCAGGCTTTTTATGCATCTAATCAATCCATCGAACAACCCCCGCAACCTCAATGGAACACCTTCCACGATCCAGCCCCCAGCTTTACTCAGAACTCATTTTTGAATACTGCGCCTACCTCGCCAGGTGTTGATTTTATGTATGGTGCAACAAGTCAGCCAAGTGTGGCTCCACAAAATTCCGGCCCTCCAGTAGACCCATCTGCACCTTCACGCACGGTGTACTTGGGAAATATTCCAAATGATGTGGAACCTAACGAGTTGTTAGACTACGTCCGGAGTGGAATCTTGGAGAATGTCAAGATCTTGCCCTCGAAGAATTGTGCGTTCATTTCATTTATTGATCTGCAATCTGCATTATTGTTCCACTCGGACTGTATTTTGAAAAAGTTGAGTATCAAGGGTAATGACATTCGAGTTGGCTGGGGTAAAAATACCCCCATCCTTCCCGCTGTCAAAGAGGCCATCCAGAAGGACGGGGCCACCCGAAACGTCTACTTGGGAAATTTACATAATCCCTCCACAGGCGAGATGATCACCGAGGACGAGTTAAGAGCAGACTTATCCAACTACGGTGTCATCGATTGCATTAAAATCATCCATGAAAAAGGAATTGCATTTATTCATTTCTTGTCCATCTTGAGTGCCATCAGATGCGTGTCGAATTTGCCAATGGAGGAAAAATACTTAGACAAAAAATGTTTCTACGGAAAAGACAGATGTGCTTTCATCACCAAAACCCAGCAGCATAATGCCGCTCAGTACTTGGGCCTCGCACCAGGTATGGAACATGTCGTGACCGCTGCTGACAGAGAGTTTATTTCTTCTGCTTTGGTGCAACAATCTGCTGCTGCTGCTCAAATCGCTACACAAGCAGGTGGTGCTAATAACCTTGGAAACAGAACCGTATACTTAGGTAACTTGCATCAAGAGTCTTCAGTTGAGGAAATCTGTAATGTGGTCCGTGGAGGTCTTTTGCAAAGTATCAGGTTCTTGAAGGAAAGACATGTCTGCTTCATCACCTTTATCGACCCAATTGCCGCAGCCCAGTTTTTCGCCATGTGCCAGTTACACGGCTTGACAATCCATAATAGGAGAATCAAGGTCGGATGGGGAAAGCACTCTGGCCCGTTGTCGAATGCATTGTCGTTGGCAGTATCCAATGGTGCATCACGGAATATTTACATTGGTAACATCAACGACTTTGAGTATTTCAACGCGCAGAAGTTGAGGGAAGATTTCTCGACGTTTGGTGAGATTGAGCAGATCAACTACCTTGAAGCAAAGAACTGTGCATTTATCAATTTTGTCAATATTGCGAATGCAATCAAGGCAATTGACGGAATCAAGTCGTTCAAGGACTATAAGACTTTGAAAATCAATTTCGGCAAAGATAGATGTGGAAACTTGCCAAGACAGTTTCAGAACCAACCTCAAAACTTGTTGGCCGAAGCCCTTGACTCGCGTCAGTTCAGCGATGGTAATCAGGTGCCATTCAGTCGCGAAGCCTCTACCTCTTCTGACCGTGAGTTTAGAGAAAGTTTGCAAGGAGACCGTTAAAAAAAAAAAAAAGAAGGAAAATATCAATACAGAAACGATGCTACGTAAAAGAAAAAGAACAGTCTAAATGTTAATAATCTGTACATAGATCCAAATAGGACACCCCATGCATAGCCTTGACCTACGCACACATCAGCAGTTACATCTTCGGAAGAATCTTGGTGATCACGACCATAAGGAAAAATAACACAAATACAAAGGCCATAGTCTTAATCATAAAAAAAATGGTGATTTTCCCGCCCGTCTTTGAACCCAAGTACGCGTTAAGATTTGTACCCACACTCTGCATCAATGTCAGACTACGCATCATATTTTCGCTTGTCTCCGACACCAAATTAGCGTCATCGATGATTTTGGCAGAAAGATTACGTGCCGAGCTTTTGAGTGACGATGCCAACTCAGATAAGTCGCTGAGCAAATCTTCTTGGAAGGTTTCGTGATAATTGTTCATCTGTTCGTTTGTTGCATTTTTATCCTGATCCAAAGATGTAGCGGCACCGTCAGCAAGCAAGCGTTTGCGCAAAGAGGCGTAGTTGTCATTTGAGTGTTCATCAGACCCGTTGAGGGGAGTTTCGTGTGAAGTTTCATCGCCAGATTCGGAAGACAGTTCGATCTCCTCGATATATTTTTCGATATAGCTTTTCCGTTTCTGTTCATTAATGTAGAAGCCCTCATCGACGGAATCCGCTAGTTTCTGTAATCTGGTATAAAGCGACGTAAACATCTTGCTGGATTTGTGTGCATTGGCCGTTCTTAGGAGGCGGGGAATATCATGTTTGATTTTCTGTAGGGTGAGTTTCTGTAGCAACGGGCTTGGGCTGGAGTTGGTCACATTGGTCTGTGCACAGTAAGCAACCTCGCTCTCGTATTGGGTGAGGATTGTGCCTACATTTCCAAGAGTCAATGGCATGTTGGAAAAGAATATTCCTTTTTTTTTTATTGTTTAAGTAATGGCCTGGGAAGAAAATAGAATATGTGGAGAGCACTGACAAAGACTTGGTGAGGTGTTCCACGTGACTAGATTCATGTTGAGGAAATTTAGCGAGTCTGCTTCAGGCTTCAAGCATACTGCGCGTTTGTTTGTGAGTATTCATGATAAAGTTCTGATAATCTGAGTTTTTAAGACATTCCCTGTTAATATGGGGCTTTTGAATTGTGGTTTATTCAAGAAAAATATTGATCTGGAATATTGTTTGTCCGTATTAAATGTTTGTATTGGCATATTGGGGGAAAAGTAATCTGAGACGGCTCATTATGTGAAGCGTTCGAACAGCCGGAAAAAAGGGCTTAATCAGAAAATATGACATTTGTTTACTTCTTAATTCTTAATTTTTAATTTTAAGGGAATAGAAAATCCATCGGAATTCTGTTATATGTTCGCAGAGTATATATATCATAAGTAGCAGTAGTTATCATTGATATGCACTTGGGCGTTTCACCACATATGAATTTGGCAACGATTTACATTGATGGGGCGAATTTTCCGCGGAGTATTTTCTAACTTCTAGGTGAGGAAATGAAAAGAATCCCAAATTTATAGATTTTCAAGTACCCGCAATAAATTGCACATAAACTTAGGTGTCCAGAAATTCAACGGAAGTAGTATGAAAGATTCTTGGACTGCAAGAAACTTTAAATTTGATTGTGGAATCTCCTCTTTGGAGCTGGTCCTGCCTAAATTGTAAAAATTTCTCTCGTTGGCTTTTCGAATGCGCATCATCATAATTCCATCACTAAAAACGAACATGATACGATTAAGAAAAGAAAATGCAAAGGAATTTTGGACTTATAAGGTCAACAATCTCTTCAAGGTCGAAACAAATGAAGAGAAATATTGGATAGAAAAGGTCTCGTGGTGAAAAATGAATAAAAAATGAATGAGAACAAGGGAATGAACAATGCAAAATAAAAACTACTAAAATACTGATGTAAGCCCCACTACTATCAAACTACGATCGGTGGGTAAAGATCGTTGTTAGCGAAAAAGGGCAGGTGGTTTTTCTCAGCAGCACGCACAAGTTCTCAAGAAAGACCAATTTTGGAGAAACCCCAATGAGTCTGACCGGAAGAGAAGGAACCGCTAGTATCAAGAGAAAAGTTTTCACTAGGAGGCGAACCATTGCTCTTTATATACCTGGTGCACGGGTGCATGTGCGACGTTTTGGTTCAGCCCTAATCAAAAAACCCCTCGCACACATTGACGCGGTCATTTGCCGGAGTTGAAGTTGCGGACGCAAGGCGCGAACACGAAGGAAGCAAAATCAGATTGCCCATGTGCTAGTAACAAAGCTGTGCGATGGGTTTTGTTAGTAGAACATTCGCAGTAGATGTGACGTGTTCGAGGAAACAACAGAAAAAAACTCAGAAGTCACAGAGTCCAAAGTCACACAAAGTAGCAGAAATTCGCAGAAATTAGTTCACGAATTCACAGAGATTACCTGTAACAGTAGAATTTGTCTTTTTTTTATGGCTTATTGCTTCTTTGTATATTGCCGTCCTGAAAACCCCAAGAAACACCCAAAGAATTTAAAACTCTCGTAAACAGTGCGAAACGGATGAGCGATCCCGTTACGTCACATGGGGATGACATCACAAGTAACGAAAGCTTTTCCGGAAAACCGGCTTCCGCGTGGGATTTCTTGCCTCTTCTTTGTTTTTTATATTCTTTTCATATTCTTTTTATATTCTTTTTATATTCTTTTTGTAAACTTTTTGTATTCCTTTTGTATTCCTTTTGTATTCTTTTACGGTCTTTCCTATCAGTTGAAAAAGTTACACGTTTCCAATTTCGAAAACGACCCGAGCGTTGCACTAATAAACTTAAAGCATCGCCCATTCTTGGTCTGGGAACGTGCCTTTGACCCCTTACTCGCACGCGCATATCCTAAACATACAAAGTAACACACATTCAAAATGTAGAAAAGATATGTCTGAGGCTATCTAATCTTTTGGTAATGCCCTTACCATTTGTTTTATAGATTCGTGACTTTGTTTACCCATGAAAAGCCAAACCTCAAAACACCATATGCGTAGTTGAACCAGCACCTTGTCGTGCATGTAAATCTCACAGCAGGAGAACAGCGTGAATTTCCAATAATAGAACAGCACCTCCAACCAATGGAAACGCCAAGAATATACAACAAATGCAAGACAACACAATATATTTTGCTTGTGACAAATACAAACCGCCCCCATCCGGGAATTCAAAAAAAAAGATTTGCTTAACTATGCAATATAATTGAGATATAAAACCGCTCCCAGTTTTATCGCAGAATCACAAACTCCCCAACTTGCCTGAATCAGCCCCGACCAGGGTGAGCGCATAGCCCGGGCATGAAAAATTCCGGCAGCGTTGGTCTGGGCCTAGGCCCCCGCGTATAGTCGCAAACGTCCGCGTGAGCATGAACCTGATTTTCTGCACAAAAGCACCCGGACGCATAGAATAAATCAGATGCAGGGCCATACTGTGTATACTCATCCTAATATTATCATTTTCCGCTGATACTCTCTCCTGCTACTGCACTGGCCAAATTTTGTGCAGGTCGGTATCATCGCGAATCCATAATTTCCAGATCTGCGAAAAGGGTCAGGAGCCTTCGTCAGGAATGCACAGCGGATTTTCTAATTATGGGAGCATTTGAAAATTTTTAATAAAGCTTCAACAAAATAAATTGCATTGAACTTGTTCCACTGCTTGAAATTAATCATCAATTTGTGTGTACCGTATTTTTGGCTCCTCTCATTCACTGCCACTACTCTGGTAATGTGCCCCGCTGAGGAGCTCTCGTGCCCAAATGCTCTGTGTGCGTTACGCAGCCCCGTGCCCCCACGTTAGTTTTGCTCTAACTGTGCCTGCTTTTTCCCTCTCTCTTTGGCTTGCTTCGGCATTTTTTTTTTTTTTTTGGCCTTGGTCTTTCAACTCATCCAACCTTCAACGTCCTTTTTTGTGATCCTTAACGCTAGTAACGGAACCGGCTAAACCTCCTCCTACCTTCGTTTCAATCACTTGGATTACTGGCCGCGTTACTGTTTGTCGTTTGTTTGTTTTTTTGGTTTTATTTTTCAATTCCACTGCCGCTTCTGTCCATTGCACTGCATTACTTTTTTCTGCTTGGCTGTGCCTTTCTTTATTATTCAACTTATCCGTCACTTCATCTCTGATTAAGTCATTCCTTTGACCATAATGCATTCATTCAATAAGCTACTACTACTATTGTTGGCATGTGCCTCTGTCCGCGCCGACTCGTTTTCCGACTACGGATGTTTTGCCCAGACCGATATCCTGTCTGTTCTCACCCTGCAAGGCTCCTACATTTACCAGACACCATCTTACTGTCAGCAGCTCTGTGCGGGAAGCAAAGTGGCTGCTGTTATGAACGGTAAGTTCTGTTACTGTGGTCTGACAGTTCCTGCCTCGTCGTTGCAGGCCGACACCTCAAAGTGTAATGTCGCTTGTCAAGGTTACGGCCTTATCACCTGTGGTGGAAGTGGGTACCTCGAGGTTTACGTGAATGCTGATGTGGAGGGCTCCACGATGACCACTTCCTCGTCCACCTCAACTACCTCAACATCATCAACATCGACAACGTCAACACCGACTACTACATCAACACCAACCACCACATCGACATCGACGACGTCCACGTCTACTTCGTTAACTTCGCCGACAACTACAAGTAAGACATCATCAACTTCTTCTTCCTCCTCGTCATCTGCATCCCCGACTCCTACGCTGTCGTCAGTCTCTCTGACAGGAGGCAGCCCCTCTTCTTTTTCAACGGCGTCTCCATCATCCAGCTCCTTGCAATCAGCGTCAAAGTCTTCTTCGGGAAACGGCAATGGCGGCCTTACTACAATTGTCTCGACCGTCACACCACTGTCTGGCAGCTCCGGGAATTCTGTGATTGAGGTCACGACGACAGTGCGGTCCTCGTCGTCTTCGACGGCAGGCTCCAACGCCAATGGTGCATCGCCTAATCCTAATGGGACGAGTAAATCGTCCAAAGTGTCCGGTGGAGCCATTGCCGGGGCAGTTGTGGGCTCTATTGCAGGGCTTGTCCTCCTTTTCGGTCTCATCTTCTTTTTATTCCGCTGGAAAAAGAACCGTGATGCCGAAGACGACGACGACGACTTTTTCGACGTGGGCAATAAACGAGCTCAGGCTGGTGACTTCGACTCGGTGCCCCCAAATACGTTTATTGGCGGTGGTGCCGCCGGTCAAACCCGGGCAGCGGCTGTAGGAGGGCATGCACACAACAACTCCACCACTGATCGGTCATATTCGTCAAATGCCGAAGACGTGTTTTACTATGCAAATGAAGCAGACCACGAAAACTACTTCCCCTCGAATGGCGAGGAGTATGGCCGTCGCCGTTTGTCGAATGGCTCTTTGCCTGATATGCTCACGAGAAACCCTGGATCCTTGCAAGTGGTGAATAATTGAGTTGACGCTAGAATAGAAATTACACGACCCGCTTAATCTCTCTGTGTGTACGAAACGAGAATCAGAGAGTGCTTACACAGCGTGGTCTTCATAAAATAGAGAATCTTCGAGTTGCTCGCGGTAGAACCTAACCAAGGGCTGATAATACATATATGCTTTCCTTTTACAATGTATCAATTCCTGAAATTATAGAGGAAGAACTCTGGAATATCTTCTAACGTGTCAGAAACTTCAAAAAGTTTATAGTGATCAATTATGTAACTTTATTGTTTTTATTTTCTTTTGTTGTTTACTTAACTTGCAACTCGTCAAGATCTATTTGCAACCAAGGGAGACGAGTAGGATTTTAAACCATGAGAGGCCGACGGGGTTTGACCTGTATTATGAGGTGTAGGACTCTACGGTAGCTTTTGCACAAGAAATAAATAAATAAAACAGGAGTTCATCTGAGTGATGGTCTAGTTAATATTAGTGGGTGACTCGCCATCGCTATATTATACCTTGTGAACTTTATGTTGTGAAGATACAGTGACCACCAAATATACGCGATTAGCTCATTTTGGTGAGATGAATATATGTCATGGGTTGTTTTCGGTCCACCTTTAATCCTTGGCACAGACATTATTACTGATACAATGAAAAGTTGTAAGTGAGTGCGAGAAGAACTCATTGTAATTATTATGCCGAATAATAAAGTGTGATTTTCCATTTCTGCAGATCAAGCACATTTAGTCTTCCCAGGTGATGAAAATACATATCTATACGCCACATATTGCACATAATCCCAATAAGTAAATAAATTCCCGACCCATCGTAATATCATAAGCGTGTACTTTTCTTCCGTTATCCTTCTAGTAAAATAAGCTCCTTGTGAGTAGGCCTTCGATTCAAAAGCTTTAATAAATTCAAGCGGCTGGAAGCACACTCTGAGTCGCAATGATCTGGTCGGACTATATTTCTTCACAGATCACAACAGGCATTACACTTTCTCGAATGGTCTTCTTGAAAGACATGAGCCTTATGCCCAAAACAAGAATTCAAAACCAAACTAAACCAATACAACCACTTTCCAATACATCATCATAAGCATTGGCACTATTACCACCATTTAGACAGGGCTAAATCAAACCGACTCTTCCAAATTCCAGTCACGTGCGCGTGCGAATCCTAGGTCTTCTACCCTAAGGCCCGCCTTAGCTGCACTCCCCGCCAGTGAGGAAAAATTTTCCCGTTCGCCTACGCACTGCGCACTCAGTGGAAAAAAAATATAGCCCATTACTACTTCTCCAACTACACACTATAGAATATCATCATGTCTGGTTCTGGTGCTTCCGGTAACAAGTTCCGTATGTCTGTATGTACCGCCCCCTTATGATTCTACCATATCAGTTTTCTTTCCATGCCCTGTTCCGCTGGCTCGATCGTTTTGTTTGGAGATTATATATGGATCGTGACCCCAGGGATGAGACATAGCTGCATCCGTATGAAAGTTACCATTTCCAAAGTTTATCCTAAAGCCAAACCAACAATTAAGACACGATCAATACCTATATTTCCTTTTGATATCCAAGAAATTGATGCTTTTCGATACCGAATTCCAAAAGAAACCAAATTCTGCGATGCATCTGCGCCATGTGACTGTGTAAAATTTTTCAAGATCCCCAAGCTCAAGAAATGAGAAATAAGTCAAATAAGAAATAACTTACACATCATCCAAAGCACATCCTTTCGAGAGTATATCCTCTCTGAAGACTACCAACCTTAACTTCCAACCTATGCGCACTTGACATGCAGAAGACAGATATCCCCAAAATAGTAAAAAACGTCTACTAACATTCTAGTTGGGTTTGCCAGTCGGCGCCGTCGTCAACTGTTGCGACAACTCTGGTGCTAGAAACCTTTACATCTTGGCCGTCAAGGGTGTTGGTGCTAGATTGAATAGATTGCCAGCTGCTTCTGCTGGTGACATGGTCATGGCCACCGTCAAGAAGGGTAAGCCTGAATTGAGAAAGAAGGTCATGCCAGCCATTGTTGTCAGACAATCTAAGCCTTGGAGAAGAAAGGATGGTACTTTCTTGTACTTCGAGGACAACGCCGGTGTCATTGTCAACCCTAAGGGTGAGATGAAGGGTTCCGCCATCACTGGTCCAGTCGCCAAGGAGTGTGCTGACTTGTGGCCAAGAATTGCTTCTAACTCTGGTGTTGTTGTCTAAACGCACAAACTTTTGTATATCATACATTAATTCACAATTATATTGAGCTTTCCCCCTGTAGTTTTAAGTTTTCATGTTAACATAAATCATTCCTATGCGAGAGTGTTTGTTTCTCATTACTATATTCGTCATAAGTTTCACTTCTATAAAAATTCCATAATCAATTTTCATCATTGATGGTGATTCTTGAAACTCTTTCGTCGATACTCTCTTTGCGCACTGCCACCTGCGGTCCCAACTGCGATGACAAAGATGGGCTCTGGAGACTCGGGTCGAAATTGTCTCCGAACTGCACAGGGTAAGGTATGTTTCTAGATGTTCCCTCGCTAAAATAGCTAGGGAAGTTTGGAATGTGTTGACTTGATCTCTTCCCATTTTCGCCTTGTTGTGAAACTGATTGGTTTTGTTGCAACTGTGGTGAGGGTTGGCTTATTTGTGGGTGCAAATTGGGCGATCCCGGTGCCAAGTGGTTTTGGTGCGGATTCGGTG
Source organism: Metschnikowia vanudenii (assembly GCA_030583145.1). Lineage (NCBI taxonomy): Eukaryota > Fungi > Ascomycota > Pichiomycetes > Serinales > Metschnikowiaceae > Metschnikowia > Metschnikowia vanudenii. Next base: position 38,848 of record JAJMHT010000115.1, read on the forward strand.
ATGAGGGAAAGTATTGCGGCATCGGCTGAACAGGACCTTGCTGCTGGGATACTGGCCCATTGTTCGACGTCGTCGTTGTTACAGTAGGCGCAAGACTTTGTTGAGTGAATTGATCCATCTGGGCAACTTGCAGGGCAGGAATAGCATTGATCGTAAAAAACTGTTGCAGAACCGGATCGTAAAATTGCTGGGGTCTCTGATTGACCTGGTTAATATAGTATTGATAGTTTTGTGGGATTGTTTGTTGTGGTGAGGCCTGACCTCCAGCACTCATTTGATCTGCGTAAGGTCCTGGATAATCTGAGGCCGGGAGATCAATTCTATTGGGGTGCTTCTGTGGTCTTGTCTCTTTTTGTGTAATTTCATTTCTGTCCAATGAAACCAGTGTTCTTACTGTGGTGTTTCCGTTTTGATCCATGGAGTCTATCTCCTTAGTATGATCCTCCAAAGAAGTCACAGCCGTACCATCGCTATTGATCAAATTGGACAACTTGGGTGAACGGTGCTTTGTCTGAGACAAACTTCTCCTGTGTAAGGCAGAAGTTGCCATAGATCGGTGTGATGGCATGACCGATGGGTTGGATGTATTCGTCACTTCGTGAGCCAATTTATTGCGCAATTTGGAGGCAGCTGATTGGATTGATTTCACGCCACTATGACCAGAGAGGATACTCGATGATCTTGATAACTTATTGCTTGCTGCGTTGTTTTCCATCAACTTTTTGCTCATAGCTTTGGCACGTGACGATGGAGATGGCAACGATGTCAACGTCTTTATATCGTTATACCACTCAATCATTGTTTGGTAAGTGTCGCATCTGAAAGACCAGTTATGACCCCTATGAATTAAGCCATTCAGCAGTTTGGAGTACAATACGAATTTATAGGCACCAGACAACTTCCCATCATTCTTCGAATGTTCACTTACCAGGCAATGGTCCAAGGATAATGACATTACGGGATTTTGGTCCTTTTTCCGATCAGCCGTCTTGAACTCATGGAGATAACTGCACGTCAAAACATACCATCCACCAGAATATGATTTTAAAAACTTCGATCTTCTTTCTAGATTTCCCTCCCTCACAGCAACATTAAGCAAAGAGTCATAATGCGGTATAGCAATGTCGCTTAATTTACGCGTGGGGAACGAAAGATCAATGAACATCCCAGATGTCAAGTTATGCGAGATGGAAGAAGAGCGAGGCAAATTTCTCTGAATGAAAGCATCCCATTCCAAGTTGGGTTCTTTTGCCAAAAAGCCGCTGGTGAAGTTTGGCACCAAAAAATTTGGCACTGACGAGCTTTCATTTTCAACCAAGTTCAAAAACAATCCCATGTGGTTTTGGATCTCCAAAACAACAATCGACTCTAACTTTTCGCTTGAGATCTGTAAGTTCTTATACGCTTCATAAAGATAAGCTTCCTCGTATAGCTGTCTTCTCAACTGGCGCTCCAACTTGATTTTGACCAAAAAAGGGTCTTTTTTGGATGTATCTATATCGCTGCCAACATCTTGATGGAGTGAGGTCGCAGAACCCAACATCTCAAGATGAGTAGCAATGTCGATGGACTGGTTGAAGCTTGTGATCAAAGCCTTTGTCTCGGTCATTTCTCTAGATAAGGTGTTTTTGAAATCATTTTGTAGGTTTTTGATCTCCTTAACTTTCACCAACAAATCTTTTCGCAAGTCTTCAAGCTTTGGGATGATGACCTGGGTAATATCCTTGAGCGTTTTAGTACCCGTCTGGATATTCTGCTGGTGGAACTTGGTTAATATCGTCGGGATATCCTGAATAGACCCGTTACCTATCGGTAAGAAGAACTGGTTGATGGCACTGAGCTCGTCGGCATTGATGGTATGCTTATCCTTGGACTTAGAGCTGGCGTGCGATTGTTGTTTGTCACTTGATGATAGTATGCTGGGTATTGACTGGCTTGGGGCACCAACAGCTTGTTGAAGTCTCACTTGCTGGCGTACGATCTCCTCTTGCACTGAGGCATATTGTCGGAGGTATGAAATGAGGTCCTTGACTATATCCCGGTATGCTTGGAACCGCTGCGCCACGATTTCGGTGGGGAAATCCAGATGGTTAGGAAAGTCATGCGGAATTATCACCGAGAGCGGGTTGTGGTAATCGGTCATATTTGGTGGAGTTGATAAAGTGGAGTGTTTCTTTTCTCAAATGTAAAAATACAGGGTGTGAACAATGCGTGATCGTCGTAAATGGTCGCGCCCTCTTGATATATGGGGGCTACTAGCAGCTTCTTTATGTACGGGTTGAAGCTGGCGGCTAAGTCGTATTCGGGTAGCAAGTAAACGAAAAGGCAACAAAAAAGACTGATGTCTATTTGCTGTTGTGTGTATGGTGTGTGGTGTGTGTAAGTCAGTATTATGGTTGGTGTGTACTTCCCTCGGCAATTTTTTTTTTTTTTTGTTTTTGACTGGGACGAGGCTGAAAGAAGGTGAGGGTCTTGCTATTTTCTTTTTTTCTGGTAGATAACGGGGAAAACGGTTAGGAAAAGGAAATTAAGCCCTTCGTTCAATAAAAGGCGGGAAATTCCTTTGAAAAACAAAACAAATTATGTGTTTCTGCAAAGGTATTTTTCTGCAGAAGTGTCTTTTGTGGTATGATGAATTGAGGAATAAAGAGATGTGTAAAAAAAAAAAAAAATGAGCCTCATACGGCTCAGGATAACAACGCTTCCGACGTTTGCGTGGTATACAGGCTTGGTGTTTTTCTGTGGCAAATATCAGTGGAAAGACATACTGCCGACAAAATTACAAAAGATACGGGTAAATACCTTCAAGGCAATGAAAGAAAAACAACTAATTCTAAACCCTAAGAGTAAATTCGCCACTCAAGCATATGTGAAATCCGCTCGACTCGATCGAGACATTAATATGTAGTTTGCTTTATTAGTGAGAAAACGCGGGAAAGAAGGGCTTCCCTGCCGAATTCATTTCTTGCGGAGAACAATCGAAGGAAATCTGCATGACATTCGCTGGGTTTTTCTTTCACTTTCATTGTATTCGGAAAGAAAGCTGTGAGATTCTCGGAACAAAAAGACTTTTGCCCGAAGGAGTTTGATAATGCCTTTCTTCATATCAAAATGGTTTTTTTGGTTTTTTTTTTTTTTTTTTTTTGGTTTTATTTTTTGGTTTTATTTTTTGGTTTTATTTTGTTTTGTTTTCTACTTTTTTCAATCGCCACTTTCCAACAAGATAGGTATTTCCTGCGCCCTTACTGCGCCCTCCTCTGCTAGTGTCTCCCATTCACTTGCTGTTCTGTCTAATGGCTGCGCCATGCTTGGTTCACGAAATCGACAAACGGTGCATGTCTGCAGAGCTGAGAAGGATGATTCAACATATTTGTTTAGATCCGAAAAGAAAAGATGTGAGAATATGCGAGAAGATGTGAAACACCATTAAAGGCGGGTTCTTAAATGGGTAGTCTGTTTATATTCTTTTGTTCTGTTTTCTGTTTTACTTATTTTTATTATTGTTTTTCCATGTTCAGTGCATTGTTTTGGCTGCGTTGACCCTTGAAGAGACCCTGACACCATCAGTTATGGTCGCTGTAGGCAAATTAGCATAAAATAATAGCATAAGATAAGATAACCCCTTATTGAATAATTAAATGCGTGATAGAGAGTTTGATTTTTTGTTAGATAGAAAGAGAAAAAGAAATGATAGCCGTTTGGGGAAGTCACTTGTTTTTAATAGTGGATGTAGTAACCTGGCCCGAGGGTGCTGCAGTCAAACCTTCGTACTACAAAAGACCAAATTTGAAATACCTCCGCCATAATCACTCCTCGGTAACATAAAATTGGTATTTATATGGCGTTTGTTTTTTTCCTTCTTTTTTTTTTTTGCTTGTTCTTTTTAGAACTTTTAGACTTTATCAACCATATTCCAATGTTCATAGCAATTCCCAGTGAAGTGTACTCATACAGAACAGAAGATGCGAATCGCTCAAACACAGGCACATGATCCACGGGTCAACTTGAAGAATAAACAAAACAGTCAGGCAAGTTATTTGTTAAAGAGGTATTTTGTCTCTGGGGCTTTGCCTATTTTTATATCTGCCCTATTTTTATATCTGCCCTATTCCAACCACTTTTTGATGAGCTTCTTTTGGAATTACTGCTGAATTACCCTATGTAGTATGCAGGCCAGACGTTGGTGTACTTGCACGAGGATCAGATGCTTCCCAACCTTGGGGAACTACTCGCCAATAAACGACTCCGTGATGTCTCGTCCGTATATCGTCAACATATCGTCTGATGAAGAGGAGGATGATGATCTTGAAGTACTTGAGTTCCACCAGGCCACACAGAAACTAATTGAACAGGCCCCGCCAAAAGTGGTGAAGAAGCTCTGTGAAGCTGAATGCCCCATCTGTTTCGATACAATCAAAAGCGCCACCACAACATTTTGCGGCCACGTATATTGCTTAGAGTGTCTACAGAAGAGTGTTGCTGCATCTCTGGCTCGTGGCCAAACAAAAGGAAAGAAAGGTGTGGGTCTATGTCCGATGTGCCGGAAGACCGTGGCGTTCAAAGACACCGTTGTACTACGATTAAAGAAGGGGAAAAGGGTGGTTCCGCCCAAGCTAGAAACTCAAGATAAAAGCAAAAGCGGCCCGGACAACTCTAAGGGGGGATCCCTGAAACCTGATAGTCTGGACGATGAGTTTGTGAGTTTTGAGGGGACTCCATTGCATGACAGTAATGGAGCTTCCTCGCACACTGATGAGGAACTCGCGGGTCTCTTCTAGAATTTCAATTATGGGTACGGAAAACGGGTATAGAACAGGGTTGGCATTTCGATAGGTATTTAAATGGAAGATATGTATTATTCGATCACTAATATTAGTACATGTAAAGAAGCTAGAAGAAAACTGACTTGTTTAAATAGTGTTTAGTGGGTCCTTCGCATTAGCACAGTGCATGATATGGGTGGCACTGCGTCAAACACAAGATCCTCCAAATAACAGAGGATATTGAGGTCGGGAGTACTCTCATTCATTAGTTGCTTCTATAAAAAGTAAAACCAAGAGAAAGTCGAGGCTTCTTTGATAGGGGTATCCTTGATAGGGGTAACGTTAATCACATCGAGAAAAACTACGAAGTCTTGTTCTTGCACTTAGGACACTGAACAATAAACCTCCTGACAAAGCTTCTACATCTTAGGAAGTTCCCGTAAAAAAATACCGTATATAAGAATTGGGAATTCTGTAAAATATTTGTTTTAAAAAAATTGTCATAAAATTCCTCTTCTCTTTTCTTTCACGACTTTTTTCATATTTGAAGTATGATATTAGTGCAAAAGAGTGAGGGGCTTTTACCTAATTTAAACAAGATTAAGCAAATAATGTAAAACTCACAATTTGAAATCTTTCGTAAAAAATGAATGCTTACAACTTTTTTAATAAAAAAACCACGTTTTAGCTACCAGAGAACATGAACCAGTGTTTTTTCACTTTTAATCTTGATGAACTATATAATTACCAACTGGTTGTAGAACTTATCAACTACAGATGGAATACCGCTGCAGCAATGTTCCGCGAGAGACAAGCCAATGAAACAAAAGAAAAACTACGGACCAAAATGTTTAACAACAACTAATCAAACCCAAAAGAAAAAAAAAACCAGCATTCACAACAGAACCACAATAAGAACAGAACCACAATAAGAACACAAAAAAATACAAAGAACTCAAAAAAAAAACAAACAAAAAACAATGTCATCTTCTTAGCATAACAATGCCATCTGCAAAGGTGTCCACGATTCGCGGCCCTGGGCCCTGGGCTGTGTCCGTGACTTCCTTCATATTTGCCATCGTCACAACCTCACTGTATATATTGTCTCCCAGGGTAATTATCTCCATTGTACCACCACGTCCACCACCGGTTAGATTCTGCGCTTTTGCACTATAATACCCTTTCTACTTTTCTTCATACGCTTAAAGACGAAAACGGAAAATATGTCCTACCAACAAGTGCCCACCCAGCCCCCGGCCTATGGTGAAGACCCTGCTGCCCGTACTGCTGGAGATAATGTGCCTGATGACTTCAAGTATTCAGTGAACGTGGCATCTTGCGAGTTACCCGTACGCCAAATGTTCATTCGCAAAGTTTATGCGCTCCTCTCAGTTCAGATCCTTGCCACGGTGTTCGTGGGATACTTGATTCGTCTGCATGAACCTCTCCGTGACTGGTGCCTTAATAACATGTGGTTCTATTTCGTGTCAATTGCGGGAACTTTCGGGTTTGCGATTGCTGCCAACATCAAGGCCCGGTCGTACCCCACGAATCTAATTCTTCTTGCCGGGTTTACCATTTGTGAAGCTTATGGCATTGGGCTTGCTTGCTCGTTTGTAGACACCGATGCGGTCGTTCAGGCTCTCTTAATTACATTTGTTCTCTTCGTTGGGCTTACGGCGTTTGCTTTCCAATCAACCTACGACTTCACCAGCTGGCAGGGTGTGTTGGGTATTTCTGTGTGGGCACTTATTGCCATTGGATTTGTAAACATATTTTTCCCGGGTAACTCCAAGGGCTTCGAGTTGTACTCGGGAGCTGGTGCGTTGATCTTTTCTGGGTACATTCTCGTCGACACGCAACACCTCATGAAGACATTTTCTCTTGACGATGAGGTGTCTGCGGCCATTGCGTTGTACCTCGACATCCTTAATCTTTTCCTCTTCATTCTTCGCCTTTTGCTGAACAGAAACGAAGATTAAATAGTTTCCTCCATAGCTTCTTGGTCATGCTTTAATGATCCCCTATATGTATTCCTTCTTTTATTATGGTACACACCTGCTCCTACATGTCAAGACACTACAAATAAAGGCCCTCGAGGTTCTCCTCGACCTTGTTCTTGAGCACCCGCTCCTTTGCCGTTTTGAAGTCCTCGGCCTTCACTTGCATTCTTCTCTCACGCAAGGCCAACAAACCGGCTTCTGTACACATGGCTTTGATGTCTGCACCAGACAAGTCGTCCTTAGATGTGACGAGCTCCTCTAGGTTGACGTCGCTTGATAAGTTCATCTTGGAAGTGTGGATGGTCAAGATCTTCTTCTTAGTGTTTGAGTCTGGGTTTTCAAATAGGATTTTACGGTCGATTCTTCCCGGACGGATCAACGCCGGGTCCAAGGACTCGATTTTGTTGGTAGCCATGATAACCTTGATGTCACCACGGTCGTCGAAACCATCTAGCTGGTTCAACAACTCCAACATGGTTCTCTGGATTTCACGTTCACCGCCCGAAGACGACTCGTACCGTTTGCTTCCGATAGCATCAATCTCATCTATGAACACGATTGATGGTGCAAGATCGCCGGCAATCTGAAAGATCTGTCTACACAATCTTGGTCCATCACCGAGGTATTTCTGAATCAACTCTGACCCCACAATACGCAAAAAAGTGGCACTGGTCTGGTTTGCCACGGCCTTGGCCAAAAGTGTTTTACCCGTACCCGGAGCTCCATACAAGATGACACCCTTGGGGGGCTTGATACCCATTTCCTCGTAAAGTTCTGGGTGCGTCAACGGCAACTCGACTGCCTCCTTGATTTCCTGGATCTGCAGCTCCAAGCCTCCAATATCCGCGTACGACTCTTTCGGAGATTTGTCTAACTTCATCACCGACACCATGGGGTCTGCTTCGTCCTGTAAGACACCAACCACAGATACAGTTTTATGATGTAAAAGCACAGAGCATCCTGGTTCCAAAAGTCCTTTATCGACAAACGACATGATCGTCACGTAGTACTCGGAGCCCGCAGTACTCGATACGATTGCGTGGTCATCATCAATGATTTCCTCTAACGTACCGATGGACATCGGGTATCCACGCAACTCGTCGATTTTCTCGCGTTCCTCGGCCTGTCTGGCTTCTGTAGGTTGAAGGGCTTCCTGGTTGGCGATGAATTCCTCCTCCAACAACAAGTGATCTTTGATACGCTCCAATTTCAAGAGCTTCAACTTACACCGAGTGCTAGGGTGCACGCTAGGCAATTTAACTGCGGTATCAGGGCCCTTTCTGCGCTTTTTACCGAACTTGGCCTCCACGGGAGGCTCATACTTAGGCTTTTCCTTTTTCTTGTCGTCCTTTTTCTTGCCAAGGTTGCCACCACCGGGCATTCCTGAAGCTCCTTGTCCCTGGAGATGTTAGTAAACTGACCAATGTGAATTTTAGCTGGATAATCTTTGTGGCGGGTATTTGCACATACCATTTTGTTTGTCTTTGTCTAATATATAAATAGTAGTGGAGTAGTTCTGGTGTTGCGAGATCGCCACTTTAAGCTGGTGGACGCTGTGCAGGCGGTGGGAGGCCTGATTCTGGAGGGCAGCTTTAGGCCTTGCGAAAACATGCTCAGAAGGGAATAATGCTTTTTATTTTTATTTATTTTTATTTTTATTTTTTTTGATTGTTGAGGTTTTAAGATATTGCAACTATGCAACTAAAAGACTGAATGATGAAAAATATTCGTATTAAAGTTTCCTGAGGAATAGGCTTGTGTGCCAATTCTGTGGAACTAGGTGTCCTTTGGACGTCCACTCTGGAGGACCAGTGGGGCTGTTTAGAATGCGGGCCTGGGTATGGCCTTGATGCGCTTGGGGTTTCTTGGGGTTTCTTGGGGTTTCTTGGGGTTTCTTGGGTTTTCATACCTTGGGAGTTCAATAGGTCTCGGTCGCTTTAAACTTTCTTGCCCAAGATATTAAGCCCCAAATCAATCATTGACTTCTATACGAATTTTTATTATATATGGTTTGATATGCTGTAGGGAAAATTAGCCTCTCCGAGCAGACTCACCACGCGAAACCGCACCACACCAACCCTTAGATGATGATGCTTTGATTGAAGAGTATAAGTCTAGTTCTTCCCCCTCTTTTCACCCATGTCTTCAGCTTCACTTTAACGAATGAAGCTAGAACATAATATTTTAAATAGAGCCCAATGCGTGCACTTGGAGATTTAGTTATTGCTGGTAAGGGCCAGTGCAGTAATTGACTAAACTACTTCAAGCTTTCCAAAGTTGGAAATCACTTAACCTTCTGGATTTTATATTCAAAAAGTCTAAAAGGAAAACTCAAGTACATAATCTTGGCTATCCGCACTTCCCAAACAGTTTTCTTGTCCACTGGTTGAAGATTTCATGGCTGAAGACGTGAAATCGCATGTCTCACACGACCTTCCATGCACGTTTTCGTCAATCAGACTTGCATCACGTTAGCAAAGAAAAAAATCAAAAAAATAATTAGACATTTTGTATCGAAGAGAGCCGAACAGAAAGCAGATAGAGACCAGAAGATTTCAAATTAGTTTATTTATTCTCTATTAATCATTTTTTTTTTTTTCTGTGGAGGGATATATAATAGGGCCGAAAAGATAGTCAGGCCAGAACCCAAGGACAACCATGCGAAAAAGATAACCAGGTCAAAACCCAAGGATAACTCCCAAGATAAAAAAAATACCATGTACACTTAAATCTAAAAAAGACCTCTATCTCAGTTTGACGTCGACGCCGGAATATTCCTGGATGGATTTGATCAACTGCGGCATGTTGGCACCCACTATGGTGCTGACTTTCTGGCCCTCCTGAAAGAAGAGAATGGTAGGCATGGCAGTAATGCCGTATTCGCGGGCCACATCCTCGGCACGATCGACGTCGACTCTAGCAAACTCAGCCTCGGGGATTTTCTGGGCCAAGGCATCGAAGATAGGTGCGATGGCCTTGCATGGGCCACACCATGTAGCATAGAAATCCACAATCGAAACTTTTTTCTTGTTGCCGATGATTTGGTGGAAATGGTCCAAATCTGTGATTTCAGCCACGGCAGACGAAGCCGAACCCGAGGTGGACGAGTTGAGACGAATGGCCATGCGTGGTCCGGCGAAGCCAAGCGCCACGGGTCTGGCCTTTAAGCCTATTTGAGCTGATCTGATCGCAGGACGAAACATGGTTTAGTATGTTTTATTGATGTGTTGTGTTTTTCTTCTACGTAGTTTGGTGGGATTTGAAATCCTTAGATGGCGAATTCCGGGGCAGCTGATGAATCGCGGTACTGCACTGGTGGCAGATGATTCATTATGCGGGACACTGGGGACAGAGGTGGTTTACTGTGCTTTTGCCCCATCAAGAGTAATTTTTAGGAGTAATAGTAAGGAGTAATTATAAAGAATAAAGAGTAAGAAGGAAGGATTATTGGGATTTGGAAGTTGTTTTTCTCAGAACTTTCTGATGCAAGTGAAATTCAAACCCCCGTCTTGACTTGTGGTGTCTTTACTGCAATGCTTTTCTTCCTGAGCCCTCTTCGCAGTGTGGCCCGGACTAGGCTACACTATGGAGCTGCCCTTTGTCTTTAGGGGTGCACCAAACATACCAGGGAGTATAAAAAGTCACCTATTTAGGACCTAATTTTTTCAGTAGCAAAACAAAAAAAAAGAAAAAAAAAAAAATCAAAATACCCTTTTCAATGGCCCTGGAATGACCCCTGCTTTTTGTTTGCCGTGATGTTAATCTCTTCGACAAGCTTTGGGCCTGGGACCACGCGGCCGCTCACGTGACCTCAATCATCTCATCGCACACGATATTTTCACCTCACTTAATTTGAGATGCCCTTGTTCCATAAGCTAATCCTTCTTGTACCAAAACACATACACCAGTAAGAAAAAAAAAATGGGAAAGGGAGTCAAGCGTTCTGCCACAAAGGCAAACACCAGTGGTGAGGCCAAAAGAGCTAAGTTCAAGCCGCAGCCCGTCCCCGAGCTTCAGAGCTCTTCGGAAAACGAGGCCACATTTTATCAGTCTGCAGAGGACGAGTCCGAGGAGGGATCCGAGTCCGAATCCGACTCCAGCACGTCTAGCTCTGAGTCTAGTTCCGGATCCGACTCTGGGTCCGACTCTGGGTCCGACTCTGGGTCTGATTCCGAGGATTCGGGCGACGAATTGGACTCCGACAACGAGGATACGAAAAAGACAAATAACGAGGACGAAGATGAAGAAGAGGCAGATGAGTTGGATGATTTGGACGACTTGAGCGAAGCCGGGTCCGAAAACGAAGCCGGTGATGATAAAGATGCCGACGACAAGAAAGTCGTAGACCCAAATAAGAAGACTTCTGCAGAACAACACGCAGAGCAGCGGAAGTTGTTGGCAGAGAGAAAGTTGAGCAGAAAATCCGGTGCCGAAGTCGAGAGAATTAAGTCTCTCTGGGAGAAATTGCGTGTGACGAAGCCACCTCCACCAAAGGAAATCAAGGAGAAGTTGTGTAACGAGATCTGGGAGCTTTCGAAGGACATTGTGCACGACTTGGTGTTGAAGCATGACGCTTCGCGTGTTGTACAGACTTTGATCAAACACACTACCAAGGAGAGAAGAGATATGATCGTACAGGCGCTCAAGGGAAACTTTTATAAGTTGGCCACGTCGTCGTATGGAAAATACTTGTTGGTGAAGATTTTGCACTACGGTTCGAAGGAATCGCGTGCGCTCATTGTGGACGAGCTCCATGGTAACTTGCGTAAGCTCATGCGTCACAAGGAGGGTGCCTACGTCGTAGAGGACTTGTTTGTGTTGTACTCAAGCGCCCAACAGAAGCAGCAGATGATCCGTGAGTTCTGGGGCTCTGAATATGCCGTGTTCAAGGACTCCGGAAAGGACAAGTCTATTCTCGACATTGTCCGTGAATCTGCCGAGAAGAAGCAGCTTATCATGGCCAACTTGAGCGGTACCATCATTGCGTCGATCGCCAAGGGGTCCACTGGCTTCCAAATCTTGCACGCAGCAATGAAGGATTACGTTACCATTTTGGTTGATGATGTAGAGAAACATGACTCGCAGATCCGTGAATTTATCGACGCTTTGGCTGAGCAGTTTGCCGAGTTGGTCCACACCCAAGAGGGAGCCGAGGTGGCGTCTTCCCTAATCGCCATTGCCAACGCCAAGGAAAGAAAGGTCATCATCCGGTCTTTGAAGGCTCATGGAAAGGAGTTGATCAAAAACGAATACGGTAATGGTGTTTTGATCACATTGTTCATGACTGTGGATGATACTGTCTTGGTACATAAGTCCTTCAGTGCGGAGTTGTTCACCCCCGAACTTTTGCCTGAGCTTGTACAAGATAAGTTTGCCCGTAGGCCTTTGTTATATTTGCTCAAGGGCTTGGCCGGAAAGTACTTTGCCCCCAAGAACAAACAGGAGCTTCTTCGTTACGAGACTTTGGCATACTCCAAGACCACGAAGAAACCACAGGAACAAAGGTTGTCCGAGTTACAGAGCAAGGCCTTGCCTTTGGTCTACAAGTCGCTTTTGGCTACGACCGCCCCTGAAAGCGACCCTACGCTTGCAAAGCTCTTGTCTCTGAACATTGCCGCACAGTTTGTCACCGAGCTCTGCCTCACGGTGACCGAGGACGACGAGGTCAACACCACCTTGAGACCACAGTTGGTGGACGCCATCTTTGAGATCACTTTTGCATCTGACATCTTGGAGGACTTCCACTTGCTCAACAAGACGCCATTTTTCTCCAGAACCTTGAAGGCTTTGATTCAAGGTAACGAGTTCAAATGGGACAACGACGCACGTAAGTTGACCGCCGTGGAGAATGCTTCAATCCCTAAAGTTGGATCGGAGTTTGCCGGTAGGGTTAGCGATGCCCTCTTGCAGGACAAGGCCCTTCTGAAGTGGGTCACTGGCCAAGGCTCGTTTGTCGTTCTTGCCGTGTATGAGGTTTTGCAAATCCAAGACTCCGAAAGAGCACAAAGTCTTCACAAAGCTTTGAAGAAGTTGAAGAAAGACATGCAGCGTGACACCGATAACAAGGGTGCACAGTTGTTGTTGAAGGCTTTGTAATATGAGGAGAACTACTGTTAGAAAAAAAAAGGACCACGAGAAGTTCAATTTATGCATGATATGAGTTTGGGTGATTTCATGAGGTTTCAGTAGAGTGAAAGGATCGCCCCCAATACAAGGGAAAAATCAACATAAAAGCAATCCTATTCAGAAGAGGAATAAAGTCTCATAGAAAATAGGTCAAATTGATAATTACCAGGGGTTTTGGGTAACGTAGTTGGTCTTATCGGGGATATTTGAGATAATTTAGATAATATTATTGCGGGATGCGAGGTTCCTAATCAAGGTTATGATACCCCCAAGCAGCCCAGCCATATGTCACATGAAATACAGGCGTAGAATAAAATTTGTAGGTTTAGCGAGAGAATCGAGCCTTCGAAGGCCAAGTTCTGCTTTATGTAGCATGAAATATAGAAGAGTTTACCTGATAACATCAAACCTCGCATTGTGGTACATGTCAAGTAATGCACTAAACAGTAAAATTAGATTGGAGATATACGAAAAGTTGATAAAACTTTGGTGGTATTTAAAAGGTTGACCTGAACCATTTAGGCGTATGGAGAACATTGCTCTTGTATCCCTCTTATGTTGATTATTATCTCTGGGTTTCACAACGTAGACAATTCATTCACATAAGTGTTTATGAATATTATGATATACCAATGTGTCTATTCTCATTTATGGGCACAGAATTGCGTTGATCCAAAAGAAGTACCATATGGGTTCTAGAATCATGATGTTGCAAGTATCATCGTTATCCTTCAGTGATTGTATGTACAAGCCCGTTTTTTTTTGAGATTGTTCATTTCCTAGGCTTCAAAATTGCGGGTTCTATGGGGTTTTCGTTCGCCTTTGCATCTGCTGCGGCCCATGGATTCTTTCCTGCTTCGTCTGAACCAGAAACAGTATCAGAGGAGCGTGTTTCGCTGGGATTTTCCGGGTGGGTTGGGGGTTTGTCAAGGTCCGCATGTTGTTGGAGGTCAAACAAATGTTTTTCATGCTCGACCTTATCCAACTCGGCTTGGAGTCGGAGGGCCTGTTCATGCTCCAAACGCTGCTTCTCCAAGGTCCATTTCTGATCGGCCTGCATTGCCAAGATCTTGATCCGTTGCTGCCGGACCTGGTCGTCCATGAGTTCCTGTAAAGATGGGGGATCTCTTTTTGTCCGGCGAAGCCACTGGAGCCACTGTGGAGGTATGGTGGCAAAGTAGTCTGCCTTGAAAAGGGATTCCTGAAAAGGCTCTAGTTTCCGACGGAGACGCTGCATGTTGCCATCAACACTAAACTCCCAGTAAGTGTTTCCATGAAGATCGTATCCCACAAAAAACTTCTTGCGGAAGGGAATATCTCTTCGAGCTTGGAATTTGTGGATGATTCTCTTCCAAAGAGGGTATTTTGATGCCATAGGATCCATCTTGATATAATTTCAAGCGAATTCAACGTCGACTAGGTTCGAATATATGGGGTTGTGACGAAGTTAGGTTGAGTAATATTCACTATGTGAGGGCGATGCATCTGTATTAGTCTGGTGCGCATGTCCTAGAATGTCCCATGTACATAGGCTGAGGGCTCAATGTACGATGTCCCGGAAACATGGTTGAGGTATGTGAAAATAAGAAATTTTAGTTTACTGTCCGAAGTATGATACTATTTTTATTCTAAATTCACCGAAAAAAGGTATCCAAACCCATTGTGCTGATAAAAAATGTGGAAGAAGTGGACTTGTTCAATGTTTCTTCAGTTGCTTCCATGCCAATACGAGCTGGACCTAGCACACGTCTGTTTCCCAGCATTTTTGTCTAAAATGCAACTATGGATGCAAATATTAGTATTATAAAAACCCATAACCATATAATTTAAATAAGCACAATTAAACTTGTTTTGATCATTTTCTTTCCTTTTTTTTCTTTTCTCCTCTCTCTTTCTCTATCATCTTGGACATCCGCCTAATGTCCCACCAAGTCCATCCGAGCGCACCCACAACTAGCCCAATATAGATGAAGAAACCCGGCCTGCGGAGCCGGTTCAAGAGCCGATCTAGAGGAGTCACATACATTGCTACTCTGAATGCTTTAGCTTTTTTTTTGAGTCTTTTTTTTTGAGTCTTTTTTTTGAGTCTTTTTTTTGAGTCTTCGACCCAGCTTTGCTCGATCAATCTTCTCCACAGATATAGAACGAAAACCAGTGAGAAACAAACGAAACCGACAAAATTAATGTGTCCAAATATCAACACTCACATCCACAGTACCAAAAGCGAGCGGCCACACCTCTATATATCGTATGCGGCGTCGGGCGCGGCGCTATGCGGTGCTCACGCTCTTCCTTCTTTCTTGCTATCCTGTAGGCGGCGAGCTCACGTTGTGAAGCGAGTGCGGAGCCATTGTTCGCCACCCCGGGTCCCCCTTATCTGTGGCTCAATTAACCTGGTTCCGCACTCTCACCCCAGATTT
Source organism: Metschnikowia vanudenii (assembly GCA_030583145.1). Classification (NCBI taxonomy): domain Eukaryota; kingdom Fungi; phylum Ascomycota; class Pichiomycetes; order Serinales; family Metschnikowiaceae; genus Metschnikowia; species Metschnikowia vanudenii. The sequence continues at coordinate 54,160 of JAJMHT010000115.1, forward strand.
TCTCACTTAAAAACCACACCACTACTTCTTTTCTTTCCCTTTCTCTTCCTTTGCTTTCTCCAAACTAGCTTATCAACAAAGCAAAGAGCAACTAGATAAAAAAAAAAGCACCACAATAATCCAAAAATGACTGACGCCAAGAATTACATTGTCACTTTGAAGGACTCTGCTTCCACCGAGGATGTCCATGGCTTGAAGCTGAAGATCTCTGAGCAAGGAGGTAAGGTGCTCGACGAGTTTTCTTTGATCAAGGGGTTCCTGGTGAACTTGCCTGTGCCTGTTGCCGATTTCATCAAGAGCCATCTGTTAGTCAACTCAATTGAGGAGGACAAGGAGGTCAAGATTCAATAAATCACAAGCCTTAGATCGTGACCTTCACTCTGTGTGAAGACCCTAAAGAACTATATCGACATAAATAAACATTTTGCTAGTCATGTTTGAGAATGGAATTGGTCATCGAAACTTGTGTTCTTTGATATCTCCTCTTGTATTTAATGGCGAATGAGAAGTGTCAATGGCAAACTACATCTACCAGGAATTGGCAGATTCTGCTGATGTCTTGTTTAATTCAGGTATCGCGTACCCCGTGTGCCGTCCTGTATAACTAATTAGTGTTTTCTCGCCTTCCGTGATGTGAATTTACCAGCATTTCTCCCTTTGTTTTCTAAAAACAAACTGGAGCCAAAGAAATAAAAAAGAACAATTCTATGCCTTTTTGGCAGTTTCATCTTACCTTTGCTTTTCTCTGTTAATTTTAACTTTAGACTGTATTTCACATGCCTCTCAAATCCGGAGTGCTCGCCACCTCTGCAGGGCCACCCGCAACTGAGACTTTCCACCCTGGAGATCTTTGCCCGCGGCCCACAGCCCGTACAGTTGATTCAGTTCCAATTTCGCATGGGCAGAAGGTGAAGGAGGCCAAAGAAAAACATCCCTCCTTATCCAGGGGATGAAATCCTAGGTACTTATATGTTTGGAACTACCCCGCACTTCGCAAAAAGCATGACCTCCTCCCCTGACCTCCCCGGACCATAAGTCATAACACTCATTTCTGTCTAACCCACTTCTTTCGTTATTTTATTGATATTCTCTTCATTCTCATGTGTTCTGGTGCCCGATTTCCCCACCCCATTATCATTGCCTAATATAGCTCCGCCGCACGCAGATTACTCGACCCGCACTGCGCCCGAGCGCGGGGTGACCCCGGATTCTTCATGTTTCCCCCCTAATAAATACTTCTTGTCCCAGTTAATTAGATGGCATATCCTTCTCTTTTTATTTCTTTGTCGTTTTCTACACCATAAAATTTCGTACAAATTAAACATCCCAAAAAAAGCGCAACCCAAATACATATATAAGAAAAACAAACAAAAAAAAAAAAACAAACAAAAAACATACAAAAAAAATTAAGGAAGAAAAATAAATTTCAACAACTAAAAAAAAAAGAGAACATCCAAAATCACCCATTTGAATACCAAATTCACATTGATTGTTTCCAATTACGGACTATTAAAAACTCTCTCACAATCAGACTTATCAATGAGTTACGAAACTCTCAATTTGCAACCCGTCTTCAAGCCAATTGATAATCTTTTTCTAAATCGTTTGCGACAGTTTACTGACGAGGGGGCGTATCGCCAATTGAATTTGCCAAAATTTTACGACCACCACAGGCTTGACCCGCATTCGGGTGCAATCGCATTGAAGGTGTGGCGCGCACCAGACGTGGATGGGAAGACGGCTCGGCCGCTTTTCAGAGACATCGACTTTGGCTCTATTGAGTGGCAGGATGCTAGAGTAGGAGATAGTTTCGGGCCGTCATGGAAAACGTTTTGGTTCAGAATTGAATGGTCGATCCCTGAAGATTGGATAGACGTCGCAGAAGAGATTCATTTCGACTGGGATTGTAGTAACGAGGGCCTTATTTACGATGCTACCGGCATGCCATTACAAGCATTCACTGGAGGTGAACGTACACTATTCAAGTTGCCGAAAAAGTTCAAGACGAAGAACAAGCAACTCTTTTACTTGGAAATCGCATGTAACGGCATGTTTGGTAACGGCGACGGCGGGGCCCCCGACCCCAACAGGTATTTCCGTCTTAATCGTTGCGACTTGGTTTATCCTGACGTAAATGCCCGTAAGTTGTTCTGGGATTTTTGGATTATCGGTGATGCAGCGAGGGAATTGGGACTGGGCGGAAATAAGTACCAGGCCGCACTGGTGGCCACTGAAATCATGGACACGTTCGATTCCAACGACCGGAAGTCCATCGCAAAGTGCAGAGAAATTGCTTCCCGGTTTTTGGGGCCGGATATTGATTCCGACGACGTTTTCCATGTTAACCCATTGAAAAAAATCGACGTTTACGGGGTCGGGAATTGTCACATTGACACCGCTTGGCTCTGGCCATTTGCCGAAACACGACGCAAGATTGTGAGATCTTGGACCACCCAACTCAAGATCGCTGATGAGTACCCAGAATATGTTTTTGTTGCTTCACAGATGCAGCAATTCAAGTGGTTAAAACAGGACCATCCAGAGATCTTGAAGAAGATTAAACAAAAGTTCATAACAAACCAATTCCTTCCCATTGGTGGCTCCTGGGTTGAAAATGATACCAACATGCCTGGTGGTGAGTCCCTTATTCGCCAATTTCTCTTGGGGCAAAGGTGGTTGATTGATGAGTTTGGTGCGCCATCTACCGTGTTCTGGTTACCGGATACATTTGGCTACTCGTCGCAGATTCCGCAGATATGTCAGATTTCGGGAATCGAGAAATTCCTCACGCAAAAGCTTTCATGGAACAACATTAACACATTTCCGTTGTCCACATTTAACTGGAAGGCACTTGATGGTTCTCAGGTTTTGGTCCACATGCCACCTGCTAACACTTATACTGCCGATGCAAATTTTGGTGATGTTGTCAGATCTCAAGACCAGCATAAGAACTTGAGAGATGTACCCACCGGACTCCTCCTTTATGGCCATGGCGATGGTGGTGGTGGGCCTACCGAAGAGATGTTAGAGAAGTTAAGACGTTGCAGGGGCATGTCTAATACAAACGCAGCCATTCCTTCGGTACACATCGGTAATACAGTGGAAGAATTTTATGAAGATGTATTGGAAAAGTCAGATAATGGTAATAAACTTCCCACTTGGACTGGAGAAATTTACTTGGAATTCCACAGAGGAACCTACACAACTCAGGCTGATGTCAAGAAGTGGATGAGGTTATCCGAAATCAAGATGCATGATTTGGAACTCCTCGCCACACTTTTATCTGTAGCCAGTGATTACAGATATCCAACCAAAGACATCCATGAAATCTGGGAAGACATTGCTTTGTGCCAGTTTCATGATGTCTTACCCGGTTCTTGTATCGGTATGGTTTATTATGACGAAGTCAAGCCAATGCTAATTAATGTATTAAAAAGATTGGATGGGCTCATCGGAGATGCTATGTCATACTTTAATGAGGAGAGGAGACCTCAACTCGCTGCCGTGAACACATTGCCATGGAACAGATTTGAATTAGTTCCAGTGCCAAAAACCGAAATCGCTTCTTATAACATCGAGGATGATTTATTGAAGATAAAGGATGAGAAAAATATGACGTTTGGATTTAATACTCAAACTCACAGTTTCATCAAAAGGGGTGACATCAAGTACAGTGCTTCTATTAAAGAGGTGGAAGGAAGCGAGTTTATCTTGTCTAATGGTCTCCTTGAAGCCAAAATTACAGAAAACGGTGGAGTCAAGTCTTTGTTCGACTTGAAAAATGGCCGCGAAGTAATTGACCAAAGAGTGACGAAGCAGACAAGTGGGTTCGGGAACCAGTTTGTGGTGTTTGACGATGAGCCGTTGAGTTTCCCTGCGTGGGACACCGAAATATACTCGCTCAACAAATTTTCCTTTTTGGGTAAGGGAGAGGTGTTGTCTGTCTTGAATAACCCTCTTGAGTCAAAGTTGGTTGTGAAGCATAATATTTCTAAGCAGTCCAGCATAGTGACAACTATTTCTCTCCAGGGAGTTTTGGATGACGACAACGTCGCTCAGAATAACTTCTTGAAATTCTCCTGTCACGTGGAATGGCATGAGTTCTACAAGTTTTTGAAGGTTCAGTTCCCAGTCACGATTCATACCCCACAGTACGCTCTGTACGAGACCCAATTTGGTATCACACAAAGACCGACTCATTATAACACGACCTGGGATGTTGCCAAGTTTGAGGTTTGCCATCATAAGTTTATGGATTTATCCGAATACAATTACGGAGTCTCGGTATTGAATAATTCGAAATATGGTGCATCGGTTCATGGTAATGTGATGAGGCTTTCTCTTCTTCGCTCAGCCAAAGCCCCAGATGATCAGGCAGACATGGGATCACATGACTTCGAATATGCTTTGTACCCCCACAAGGGTGGACTAGGACCCGATGTCGTGAGAATGGCGCACAATTTCAACTACAAGCTTTTGCACACGTTCGATTCAGCAAAAAAAATCAATTCATTGATGGACTCAATTTCTCTTACAGGAGATGCATCTCTAGTATTGTCTGCCATAAAAAGATCAGAGAACGACGAGGATGTCAACATCCACCCCAATATCGAGGTCGAAAACAAAGGCCAGATGTCAGCTATTATCCGGATTTACGAGTCTTTAGGGGGTACATCCACCGGTAAGCTTCTGTTTAAAAACTTGAAAGTGGACAGGGTATTTCGCACCAATGCTATGGAGGAGAAGGAGGTGGAGTTGGAATTGCAGGACAGTTCCGTGGATATTACGCTACGTGGGTTCGAGATTGCCACCTTTAAGGTGGTTTTCAAGTAGCTGAATTAAGAAAGAAGAATGAGGTTATCTTAATCTCAATTGCCTTTTTAATCGGGTTCTGAATAAAGAAAATCCAGAAAAAAGAAAAGCCAGAAAAAAAAAGAGAAAAAATATTTGAGTAATGAATATTTGATTTGGCCTGCCTGGTGTTATGCTTTGCTCGCAGCTCAGCATCCGCATCAGGTAGTGTATATGGGGTGGGTAGTAATGATAACCTTCTCCCCGTAGTAAAATCATTCACCCACACTTATAACAATGGGTATGATCAACCAGCCTTCAGGGCAAATCAAGTTGACGAATGTTTCACTCGTGAAAATCAAGAAAGGAAAAAAGAGGTTTGAGATTGCTTGTTACCAGAATAAGGTCCAGGATTGGCGACTGCGGGTGGAGAAAGACCTCGATGAGGTGCTCCAGATTCCGCTGGTTTTCACTAATGTTTCCAAGGGACAGGTGGCAAACAACGAGGATCTTTTAAATGCCTTTGGAAAGACAAACCACGATGAGATTATTCTTGAGATTTTGGATAAAGGAGAGATCCAGCTCAATGAAAAAGAGCGCAGTGCTAATTTGCAACAGAAACAGAATGAGTTTTTGAACTTGATCTCGACCAAATGCATCAACCCGAGGTCGAAGAAGAGGTATCCACCCAGTATGATTCAAAAGGCACTTGGTCAGTTGAAGTACCACCTCAATCCTACCAAGGCAACCAAGCTTCAGGCGCTCGATGCGATCAAGCTCTTGATTTCCACACAGGTGATTCCGATCGCGCGGGCGCAGATGAAGGTGAAGATCACAGTGCTTGCACGAGTAAAAGATGCATTCAAGGAGTACATTGAGCCTATGGTGCATAAAGTGGAGAGCGATAACGACAGTGAGAAGTTGTACGAGGCTGTGGCGATCATTGACCCTTCCAACTATAAGGAGATTGTTGATTTGCTTCTGGGAGAAGATCCTACGAAAATGAAGAAGGGTGAGGGTTCTGTCGAGGTTCTAGATATGGTGGCATTGCAGGATTAAGGATGCGGGTGGCCTTGTTCGAGAAGGGCATGTTCCTATGCTTTATCATTGGCGAGCAAGGCTATGCCTGTTCTATTTTTGATCTTTCGGGTTGGTGTGGCAGATGGTGACATTGTGAATCTTCGAGCGGAGAGTTTAAATCACGCAAAAAGCGGTAATGATCTTTGTCATAGATTGATACTGCGATACCAATACACTTTTGGACCACCGCTTTGACGGCACGTGAATGTGGGCTTGACCGTTATAGAAAGAAACGAAATTTAACTGTTTTCAGCGGCCCCATACCACTTGTTCAACATTGAGTGAGCTATTCCATTCTCTATTCTTTCGTGGTTTAACTCGACGTCGCCCTCTTACAAGCAGCTATCCCTCTTACTGTTCCCGAGTGCCATGTGTGGTTATGTAGTTATGTCTGCCCCCTAGTTTTAGTGGGAGACCAATTGTGCATTAATTACAATAATGAACAACCTACCATTGATTTACCGATGTGTTAAATACCCTGTACGAGAGTTGGAGCCGACATAGGCGTTGTTTGCGCTTTTGCTAATTGAAGTGTAGCAAACCCCACTCTTACCGGATGAATGTGGCTCGTAAGAGAATCATATCAGATTAGATTGGATTCGAAGACAGCTTTCCAGTGTCTGAGGTGAGGATGATATTTGAAAAAAAAAAAGTACAATAAAATAGACACTGAAAATGGAAGTGATATATATCGAAATGACACGAGTGGAGGCCTTTTGAAAAGGACTCACCTAGACGGATCTGCTAGAAAGAGTGAAAAAAGTAGCTCTCAGTAAACGATAATATTGGTATTTCATTACAGTTTATGTGAATTTAATAAACTAGTTAATTATGTCCTCTTAAAATAAAGAAAAGTTTTACTAAACATCCTACTGCCTTTTAGTTGTGCCGATCAACTGTAATTATTTTCTTGCTGAGTATAAATAGTGTTGCTAATTAACAACGTGGGTCCAACACCGACCCTGGTATGCGATGTTAGACGTTAAGAAAAACAAGTAAAGCCAGGAGAGATATTATCAAAATCATCTTTTTATTATTTATACAATGAATGTATTTGTATGGAGATCGAAGAAAAAACACACCTGAAAAGTTTTAACTCAAGCAACAAGTGTATCAGCAACAATCTCAAAAGAGAATGGCTAAAAGTGGCATGGATACCATGAACAGGAGAAGGGCTTTTTTAGTTCCAGTTCCTTCATAAGAGGTCACATCAGGAGAGGCCGAAGAAGAAGAAAGCGAGGAATTGTCTTTGCTTCCTGTCGCAGTTGAAATTGTGGTGGGTTGCAAAGGAGAGGTGATAATCTCTTCAACATGCCCAGTCGAGGTGGTTGCATTGGCCTCTTCACAATCTTCAGTTACGACCTTGGTGTTAGCGCAATCTACGCATTCTTCCGTCACCACCTTGGTGGTAGCACATTCTAAGCATTCTTCTGTCACCACCTTGGTTGTAGCACAATCCTGGCAATCTTCGGTGACCACCTCAGTTTTAGTAACAGCTGGCGACAAACATTCAGCACCATCACACACAACAGTCTCTGTGACTTGCGGGTTACACAATCCGTCAGTCCTGGTACACTCGCAAATGATAGAGCAATCTTCTTCGTCACAAACGGTAGAACACTCCTCACCTTGTCCGTTTCCAGTCTTGGTAGGCTTGGGCGTCTCACATTCACAGGTCATGGAGCAGTTGTTTTCATCATCACAGGTGGTGGAACAAATTTCATTCGAACCACCACTTCCAGTAGACATTGAGGGACCTGCTGTGATTGAAGCACTTCCAATAGACTGAATTGGTATTGACTTGGTGAAACTTGGTCCAGGTATAGACGTGGTTGGATCAACACCAGATCCAGTAGGGTTAACAGTGGTCGTGGTATCAACACCAGACTCAGATGCTGGGGGTTCGACAGTGCTCGTAGGTTCTACAGCAGACTCGGATGCTGGAGGCTCAACAGTGGTCGTAGTATCAACACCAGATTCAGAGGCTGGAGGATCAACAGTCGTCGTGGTATCAACAACAGATTGGGAAGCTGAAGGAATAGGCAGCATGCACATATCATCTTTGCTTGCGGGTTGATAAATGTGCTGAGCAATGTCGGCCACAACTACACCATTGGGTCCAACAAACTCAGCATTAAAGTTGGTGTTTCCAGCGTCATTAAACAAGACAAGCTTAATTGGGTAATACTCACCTTCAGTGAGGGTCAAAGTAACATTCTTGACACGATTACCGACGGTATTTGTGAAGCGGAAGAAATCAGAAACACTTTCCAAAACGTTAACCGAGCATGTCTCACTGGCACCAAATTGCAAGGAGATTCCAGTTCTGCACTTGAAGGTGAACTGGTAAGCACCGGTGACCGGAGCACGGAAGAATCCGCTCAACTCCAAAGAGTAGTTAGACGTGGTAGTCTCGTGTCCGTAGATTTTCTTCACCATCACCTCTCCAGTGTCGCCCGTAAGTTGGAAGTTTGCTTCAGTAATGCGTTTTTCGGTGTGCTCAAGCTCTGTCTTGTAGCCAGAGGTGAAGAAATCGTCCTTGAATCCTGCACCACTTTTGAAAGCGTAGGTGTAAAAGTTAGCAACAAATCCCTTGGCGCAAACTTTCTCGGGGACACACGCAACAGGGGTTGGGCTAGGAACGTTGACCACAACAGTGTCAGTTCCTCCTTCCTCGCCGGTCTTGGTAACGGTTTTAGTATGAGTACCAGTCCAGTGTTTAGTGGTGGTGGTTTTTGGTTTGGGCACCT
>JAJMHT010000116.1:0-62621 GCA_030583145.1 Metschnikowia vanudenii
CACACTCTCTCTCACTCACACTCTCTCTCACTCACACTCTCTCTCACTCACACTCTCTCTCACTCACACTCTCTCTCACTCACACTCTCTCTCACTCACACTCTCTCTCACTCACACTCTCTCTCACTCACACTCTCTCTCACTCACACTCTCTCTCACTCACACTCTCTCTCACTCACACTCTCTCTCACTCACACTCAGCCAGACGCCTCTCACAGAGACGGGATACTGGCGCACGTGATATTCTCTTTATTCTTACAAGGTTATTCGAAAGAAGCGTGCTTTGAAAACCATGAAATTTTATTGACCGGAAACTGGCTCTTCCCTAAGTTTTAGATTCTCGTGTCCAAGAATTCAATTCTCTCTACAAAATATTGTAGTATAATGTGCAATTACTATGGGTATGACAAGGTGATTTTCTGCGAGCAAGTGACCTTTGTAAGGACGAGGTAATGAATATATATTTATATTATTTTTCTCTTATAATTATCTCTTGCATAAGTGAATTTATACTAAAAAAACTAAAATACGAATTGTTTTGAGCCCCCAGGTTGAAGTATTCACTGAAAGTCGGTGGGTTGTATCCCTCGTAAACCTGGACCCAAAATATGAGCTTTCACGCAAAAGTTTACAGCTTTAATTCTCTTTTCAAACACACTAGCGGTCATATGATTATATAGGGGTTTAAAATGAGATTGTCGAAACTTCAAGATATCCAAACAATATTTGCTGGTTGCTTTCAAAAAATAATTCGACGTTGAATCGAGTGATACTTAACGAATGAACCTAAGACAAGGACAATTCTTTCAAAGTAAAAGTATCTTTATATTGAGCTGCTTACTTTGTAGTAGAGAATCAATGACTCTTTGATATCTATATAGCAATTCATCTCACGTGTAATTATATTTTGATGCTGATGAAATAAAGGACTTTTCAATTCTTGTCGCAATTTTTGTTGCTCTATTTGCCGCAATTTCTTGCAATTTCGTGCAATTTCGTGCAATTTCGTGCAATTTCGTGCAATTTCGTGCAATTTCGTGCAATTTCTTGATGCAGTTTTCTTGATAACAATACTTCCACCATTTGATGTTCCGTTCTAGAAAATAATTTCCCAGATTTGCTTCGGTTTTCTCCAATACACAGTGAATTATTATTATTTAAACCATCTTAATTGAAAGAGATTCTCCTGTAAACTGTTAATACGACACTAAGTCATGAACAATTTTGCGTTAGTGAGGCTTTGCTTCCAACTCGTTATCTTGCCCCAAAAAGTGCACAACTCATTGGAATTAGTGTGACATAACACTTTTTTTAGGAGAATTCGGGGTGACTTTGTGGATAGTCAAAGTACGAAGTAGAGCTACTTTCTTTCTGGATTCTCTGATATGACTTTCTTACTGAATTCCCTCGAAGAACAATTATATATCCATGCTTGTTGTTTCGTATTTCATGGTTGGTATCTTCCACACCGTCATAGCGTGTCTCGGGGTACCTGGTGTACTGGTGTGGCCTCTGTTATCTGTGTGTATCCCCACCACATGATTGGGTTCTCGTCGAACCCCCCAAGAAATCGCTCAATTGACTGTCAAACGGTTTCTGCAAACTATGACTTCTTCTATTCCTGAAAAGGAATTAACCACCTTGGTTTTAGCCGCGCGGGAAGGTATGTGCCCTTTTCTTTTTGTCCCCTCTAGTATTTCCAAGTCCCATACTAACTAGCATGCGCAGCACGTGAACTTTCCTATAGTCCATACTCCAAGTTTCGGTATGTCATATGAACTGGAGGTCAGAACGCTAAATCCTAGATCTGGATTCATTGGAACAGCCACTCTGAATCGTAAAATTCATTGATTTGACCCTTACTAACCTTCTAGAGTCGGGTGTGCCATTCTCACATCGTCCAATGAAATCGTCAAGGGTGCCAATGTGGAAAACGCCTCTTATGGAGCAGCGATTTGTGCCGAACGTACCGCCATAACTAGAGCAGTCATGCAAGGCCAGCGGGCATTCCGTGCCATTGCCATTTCCAGCGACCAGGCTGACCCTATAAGCCCGTGTGGAATATGTAGACAAGTGATCCGCGAGTTTGGTCTTGATACGCCTATATTCATGGCTTCTGCAGACGGAAACACCGTGGTTCAGAAGAGTTTGGAGGAACTCTTGCCCATGAGTTTCGGGCCGGGCAATTTGGGTGTTTAGGAGACATCAGGGATAGAATGAGAGGGGTTTGTGATAAAAAGGAAGTATTAAAAGCATTTTTGTGTTCTTTGATCAATGTTTCACTGTGGTTTTGGTTGATTCGGGGTGTAGATGGGTGAATAGTGTGTATATACCGGGTGAATGTTTCGCCTATTTGAAGTTTCCTTAATATGGCCATTGATTCACATAGGAGGGAAATATTCCACAAGATTTACAAGTTATAAATTTCAGACCTTGTGTGTTATGACCATAGTCAGTCAGTGTTTATATGGCTTCACATCACACGCTGGTGAGTTGTGGCCAAAGGTCAATTCCGTGCTACCATTTAGACTGTTTAAGGAAAGCTTTCCAGCCACAAGAACCACGTCCCAGTGACACGTTTTGCACGACTATTATCTCCAAAATTCCAACGCATTGTCTAGAATAGGTTTTAAGTGTTATTGCGTAAAGGATTAGAATGAGTAGTTACTGGATTTCCAAGCGCTACTGCTTCAGAAGTGCTGAACCCCGAGAATTACTCAATTATTGTAGCACTCAATTACCCTCCACACTGCTTAGAGGGTGAATGGTGATTATGAGGATTCTTCCACAAAAAAAGATAAAGTATGAACTGAGGGTGGTTTTATGGTGGTTTTTTCTTTAGTGATAGTTCTTCTAGTCATATCCGCATGCAGCAATTACATGTGATCTAACCTCAGCTGCTAACTAGCCTCATGATACACACCTGGCCAAGAAGATAAATACCAAGATTGATACCAAGAACATGGGCCCAAATTTGGAGTGGTATAATTGAGATTTAAACGGGAATCTAGTGAAAAGGTATTTCGAAAGAAGTGTTGATTCGCGCATTTAGGATTGGAGGAAGACGATCCACATGTATGAAAGGATCTAAGGCGAAATTGAAGCTACAGTCATCAACGCTGATCGTTCTTCCAGCCACGGTCCGTTATAAGTACCACTTGAGATGTGTACCACCTGAGATGGGTACCACCTGAGATGGGTACCACTTGAAATGGGTACCACCTGAGATGTGTACCACCTGAGATGTTTACCACCTGAGATGTGTACCACCTGAGATGTGTACCACCTGAGATGGGTACCACCTGAGATGGGTACCACCTGAGATGGGTACCACCTGAGATGGGTACCACTTGAAATGGGTACCACTTGAAATGGGTACCACTTGAAATGAGTACCACTTCGCATGACCACCATTTATGGGCGACCTGCATCAGACTGGCATTCAGCAGAAATCTACTCAACCTTTGGGAAGTATGCCCTTCATAAAGATATAACACAGCATTATTAGGCATTCAAAGAAGAAAAATCAAAGGTGAATTACCTCGCTTAAATCGTTTTCAAAAATCTTTCTTTCAATGTACTTTTAAACTTTTCTGGTTTCAGTAAAGCCTCAATCCACACCACGCTTACCACTTCTTCCATTTATATTCAAGTATTAGTAATATCCTCGCACAGCAAAATGTCCCGTAAAAATACAAAACCTGGCGAAACTTCCTAAAAATCGTAAACATACAAACTTACTCACATCTAAACCGGAAGAAACTTCATATCTGTAAACTTCCCCCCAATTTTCCTTCGTTACATCATGATTGCTTAAATCATCCACTTACCCCAGGACCCCACACACAGCATCTCGGCTCGGCTAGAACGGCAGTGATGCGGCATGAATGCGAAAAAAAAGAGGCAAAAAAAAAAAAAAAACACCTCAATAAACAGACCCAGAAAAAACCCATCTCACGCAACCTCATTAGAAGCTGAGATTTATTAGTCCACGCTAAAAACACCCCAAAACAGGCAAAAACCCTCAAGCAATGATCACGTGTGCCTCTCCGCAGTGTGGAAAAGAAACGGAGTCCGCATTAAAGTGCCCCGTGTGCCTCAAATCTGGGGTTTCCACGGTGTTTTGCAACCAGCTATGCTTCAGAGGTGGATGGAGCGTACACAAGGCCACGCATCCCGCCGAAGACCAAAAGCCCTTCGACCCGTTCCCCAACTTTAACTATACGGGCAAATTGAGAGCATCGTACCCTCTCAGCCCCAGGCGTGCGGTACCCCAACACATCCGTCGGCCCGATTATGCCCAGGACGGCCGCCCGGTGAGTGAGATCAAAAACGACCGCACGGGAAAATTCACCATTTTGACCGAGGCGGAAATCAAGAAGATCCGTAAGGTTGGACTTATTTCCCGTAAGATCATCGATAAGGTGGCGTCGCACATTGCCCCAGGTATTACCACGGACCAGCTCGATGCTCTCTTGCACAAAGAGTGTATGGCATACAATGCGTACCCTTCGCCACTCAACTACTACAACTTCCCCAAATCCGTGTGTACGTCGGTCAATGAGGTCATTTGTCACGGAATTCCCGACAACACCGTGTTGCAGGACGGCGACATTCTCAACTTGGACGTGACCATCTACTTGAATGGGTTCCACTCGGATTTGAACGAAACCTACTATGTAGGAGACAAGGCCAAGGCCGACCCTGATATTGTGCGTTTGGTCGAGACCACGCGTGAATGTTTGGACTTGGCCATCAAAATGGTGAAGCCGGGCTTGGTGTTCAGAAACTTGGGTAACGCCATTGAGGAACACGCCACTAAGAACGGATGTTCGGTTGTGCGCACCTACTGCGGCCACGGTATCAACTCATTGTTTCACTGTCAGCCCAATATCCCGCACTACGCCAAGAATAAGGCCATTGGAATCGCCAAGCCTGGAATGGTGTTCACCATTGAACCCATGCTTTGCTTGGGCACGTACAAGGATGCAACGTGGCCTGATAACTGGACCTCGGTCACGAGAGATGGCCAATACTCGGCCCAGTTCGAACACATGATGCTTGTTACTGAGGATGGTGTTGAGGTTTTGACTGCTAGACTTGACGACTCTCCAGGCGGACCCATTCCTAGGATATAACTCCGGAATGAAGCATAGATAATACATAGGAAGGAAGAAGATGGGGTTTATTGTCGTAGTTTCTTGTAGTCACGCGTGAGTTTTTAGAGAAGGGTCTTGTTTTGAGGCCATTCTCTCTATAAGGATATGGCGTAAAGAGGGGGATGCGAATTTTCGATCCTGGAAGAGTAAATTTCATTTATGGTGCTGTGTGACCGTGAACGTGACAGTGTCAGATCATGTATACTTCGGTGAGAGCCTAATTGAGCCACGGACACAAAGCCTCTTCGGGGGAAGTAGCACAAGGTCATAATTACGATCTTCATACTACGCCAAGCCGATTCAAACTAACAAAATAAAAAACAAGAATACGATATAGAATACTTCGCCGTTATAATGTCCTATTTTAAGGGTGGTGCTAACGATCTTGCGGAAACAAAATCCCAGAGGCGAACTTGCCATGAAATTTGTAGTTGTTAAAGGTACGAGATATTGATCTCCTTAATGGGTTAATACAATTGACGGCCTTACGAAAGCCTTTAAAAGAACCCGTTAATGATTGGTACCCTGACTATCTCTTGACAACTTATAACAGGTTAGAGCAGCTAAAAGGAAAACAAAGTTAATTAAATAGAACTTTCTACAAAAGGTAGATTGGACTTGCCCCGAAAAAAAATAATGGACGAGTCCGGAGTCGAACCGGAGACCTTTCCCATGCTAAGGGAACGCGCTACCAACTACGCCACACGCCCTTTAAACCTGGTCCCTAGCAGGATCGAACTGCTGATCTTGGCGTTATTAGCACCACGCCTTAACCAACTGGGCCAAGGGACCGGTTATGATTTTTTTCCTGCCGTGGTAAACAATGAGAACCAGAATAATATGCATACCATACACAGGAACGGTGCCACATGCAGGTTTGTCTTGTTTTCTACGCAACCCAAAATGAACCATATGCACTAACTGAAATTCAAGCGATCTGCAAGCCGAAAACGTGACGGCAATACTTGGTCTGCCTCATAAAAATAGAAAATTACTTCACATACGGTGTGCTTTTCATGTGAGAATAGGGAACTAAACAGAGAGAATATCTGAAAGCCCCCCACTTTGCTATGGAAAGTATATATCTTTGGACTGCGGTTCTAGGGTTGAAAGACATCAAAATATTGCTCTCCTGCCTATGAATGATAACCATATGGCGAAGGCGTATTTTTCGGATTGTTTTACTTTAAATTGTTTTACTTTTTAAAAGAAACGAATCACACTATAGAAAATACTATTTGATACATCTCTCGAGTTTTTTTGGTCACTAAAACTTCTTGCTAGAGAACAAGGTTGTAATAGTTGCCAGCAATCACTGCTTGATAAATCATCATAGTCTATAGCTACAGACTTGAAAAACCAGAAAATGACTCCCCGGGTTTGTCTTCACTAAGTTTCGAAAACGCAACGTCACTAAGTTTCGAATTTAAATAATTGTTGCGTTTTTTCTTTCGAGAATTCCTGAAAAGAGCCCGGTGAAATCATGTAATAATTAGTGAAGAGAAAGTGAACATGAGAAGAAGAAAGTGCATACTTTAGTAAAGAATCTCTTTATACTTCACAACCGTTTAATCCACCAGACTGATGTGTGGTGTATTGAGGAAAATTTCCGGGAAACTTCCGAAATTTTTGGAATTTACCGAGTTGGGGAAGATTGCCGAGTTCCGTAGAAAATACATAAATACAAACAGCCCCGAAACCCCAAAGACTTGTTGAAATATTAAAGAAGGCTTGAGCATTGGGCTTTGATGAATTTAATTTCTTTAAAGCCGTGTTTTATCCAATGTAAGCCAAACAAAGCTTTGAGCAATTATTCCCCGTTGCTTCTCCAATCTCCTAAAAACTCCAACCGCGGACTGTCTACATCGAAATAACGAGCACACTGAGCAAATAACCCTTCTAGAATAGGACAGGTATTCTTCTCTTGCTTCCGCTACACATTGTCTCCCTGGACTACTTGAAAACCAACTTAAACTATATTCAATTCACAAGACAATGCACTAAGAAGATTGAGTATGCGAGGAGCAGAAATACAATACGTCTAGGAAAGAATTCTAAGAAAACAAGAGCATAATAAAAGTAGACCGCTTTGAATGTGCCTTATTGGGACCAAGTTTGCAGATGAATCAGCCGTTTAATCGAAAACATCCTGTGTTACATTATGGAAAATCGTGGTGTTTGTGTTGATGGTACTCCCGCATAATGCCACCAAGAAAAACATTAAGGGTACGAGCACAAAAATGCCCCAAAGAAGAATGTCAAACCGCCGCAGGGAAAACCATTTACCTAAGATTCCACGAATCACCGACTCTATAATGTCAAGTTGGAATTATAAAAGCAAGTAAACTCCCAAGGTATTGAGCCTTCAGAACCCATAAATCCGAAACCTCACCACCAAATGCAATCCAAATACATTTTTTTCGCCTTGGCTGCTGCACCAACCATCCAAGCCTGCGCCCAACATGGAAGCCCTACCTCCTCCTCCACTGGAGTCGCTGTCACTGGCAAAAGCCATGGAAGCAACAGCTCTAGTGTCACGTCTGCTAGTGCATCAAGTTCTGCCACGGGAGGTGCCCCCAAAGCCCTTGGAGTAGCCGCTTTCGGAGCGGCCGCTGCTGGAGTTGCTGCTTTGATCATATGAGAAAGTTGACATGTGGACTGAAGTTTTTCAAACCTGCTAATATCCTCTTTGTTTCCATTCTTTCTCCACCTTTGATTCCAGTATGTAGTGAAGGCTTCTGGTGATTTTGAACCGTGTTCTCATCACACTTGGGCTTTTTATATATACTCTGTAAATATGCTTAAAGAATAAGGCAGGTAAAAAAAGAACAAAAAACAAACAAACAAACAAACAAAAAAAACCAAGGCTAAAGTACTTAGTTCTGTAGAAGATGGAGGAGAGTAGTGGTGAATATGGCAGTTGTTGTGGATGTTTCACTCAGTGTTGAAGTAGCCTGTCTTTTGAGTGTGAACTCTTGGCAACTGGTGAGTTAAAATCTCTTTATTCACTTAACTTACTTCGCAACTCAGGGTCGTTGGAACTTGGAAGAATTTAGGATTGCATCTACAGAACGGGACCGGGAAGGAGGTTAAAAGCTTGTTCTGCAATCTTCTATTACTTGAAACTTTGGTCTAATTTGGCCATATAGGAGTAAGAGACCGTGGAAACATTCGTCTTATGAGTTTTGACAGCGAAATCTGCCTCCAAGACACCCAGGTATCCCCCTATGTATGGTGATTGTTTGTTCATTAGAAGTCAAGGAGACAATGGAAAATGAAGGCTACGAAGGTCGCACCAATATTTAACCAATTTCTACACTCCGACGTAATAATATAACTACACAATACTAAAGCAATACTAAAGCAATACTAAAGCAATACTAAAGCAATAATAAAGCAATACTAAAGCAATACTAAACAATACTAAAACAGTACTGACACAATACTGACACAAAGCTATAACCAGTGTTGCGGATTATATGTATCAGGGGTGCGACAAGATTATTCAGTTTACTTCATGATTACGAACGATTACTAGTATTACTATTAGCATTACTATGAGATTATGAAAAATTTTATCTGTGGTCGAATAAATGGCTAGTAAAGTTCTTTATGTCTCTCCCTGAAATCTGGAATCATTCACAAAAACATTGCCAAAATGTTTGGGATACGAGCACTCAGTGACATTGCTTCTCGGCTCAAGTCAAGCAAATTTCCATTTAGAGAAGAATTCCAGTGGGCCAGAATGACGTGTTGTTTCATGGGCCATTAGATTCTTCTACAAGAGTCAATCCAACCACGTTTTTGGTGTTAGTTGGATGCGCCGTTTAGAAAGCTTGTACATTTAACATATTTTGTTATAATAGCTCTTGATTCCAGTTCCTTAAGAATCCAAAACACGATATTTCTCTTAGAACACAATGTCATTTGGTGCCATAAGAATTAGGATTTCAGAGAAGGAATTCAAACGCATGTTTTGGTAACTATCTCCAAAACCAACTGTGTTAATTTGGTCTCTATCGAAAATGACCTCACAGTGACTGAGTATCAAGATGATGATTTGAAATTTTTCGAAGTCAATGACACTAGTTTCAACAATGAAGAGCCTCTGATACTTTGATACCGAAAGCTGTATCGAAAAGGAACGCTTTCTCTCCGACGTCTAAATATTTCTTACCGTAGTAACTAGCGGACTCGTTAGAGAGAGCATTCAAGTCAGGACTACTTATCAGTATGGGACATTGGAAAATGAATGAAGTCTGCGGAAGAAAATACATACCTAAGACCGGTACTTCTGCAAAGGCCAGCTAAAAATGCAGATACAACAATCAAGTCAAATACAACGTGGAAACATTGAGTAAGAGCACCCTGTCGTTAGTATTGTCCATTCTATCCCTTAGATGTGATTGTTTGCATCGAAAAAAAACAAAAAAAAAAAACAAAAACAAAAACAAAATAAAGTATCCAGAGTAAATTCTTGTGGTTGACGGATAGCTTTCCTTTTTTATATTTAATCTCGGGTGAATTCTATGCAAAATATGTAGTTTCGGCATTTATTTTTGTCGAGAATGTAACCGGCTCGATGATGAAGTGGTCAACTCACTTTTAGGAAGTATATAATACTGGAGCATCTTTCATCATACAGATCGAAAACTGACCTCCAAGGCTTAAATTGGTCCCTCGGCAGTAACTTCACTTTGACCCTGGAATTTTGTGTCCGGTTGAGAAAGAGGCTGAAAAATATCGGTAGCTAGGTCAAAAGGATCAAGAAATACATTATTTGATTCCACGGATCAACCATCACTACCTTAAAGTCCGGTCAGAAACTTTGCCGATTAAGTTTGGCCGCTATTTCTTTCTGCTCACATGTGGCCATTACAACTTGGCCTACAATGGGAGAGCTATTAACCTCTCTTGTTTCATGGTTTACCCGGCACTTAGCCGCTCGTATTGTATGCAAGTGCAGCGTCAGGAATTATGAAATAATCGGCATTTCCCTTTTCTGGGTAAAGAGCCGAGCAAGTATCAAGTGCAATAATACACATACTGTTGAATTCTCAATGGGAACTACCCTTCAACTCACCTGGGGTTGACAGTAACCTTAGTAAGTGTTAAGAAAGTAACTAAAAAACTACAGGACTTTCTTATTGTATCCATTAATATACGTTTTTAGAAGTGTATTGAATAAGACCAACACAATACTAATCACACAGCTAAAGGGTTAGTCATTGTCGGTGTGATTAGAGCGTGATTTGCGAAAAGAAGTAGCTCTACTAGAAACTTTGGCTGAGCTACGCTAATATTTAACCTTAGCTTAAATGACATCGTAACTTGCCAGTGGCAAGAGAGTAGGCAAAGGTCAGTAGTAAGATTTTGCAATACCAGTATTCAACGTGGGCCTTTATTGTGAGGTTAAATTCTGGGGTTAAATTCTGGGGATTCCCAATAAAAAAAGCCTTCAAATATGACCAAGGAGCATTGGAACACCTAGGCACCTACACCTCATCCCAGAAAAACAAGGTTTGCACCGAGAATTCTCATGTTTTGGAGGTTGAGAAAATTCCAGACTCAAAAGAAAATCAACAAGAGCTTCGAATAAGTTGACTAACAAATTTGCGTCAAAATTTAGTTCACGGCGCGTCAGACCTAAGCTTTGGCTCCTTCAACGGAGCATCAAAAGGAAACAAGAAATAGTTAGAAAATAGCCAAGGAACGTTGTCACTTAGTGGGATATGACTGATACTTGCTATTTGAGAAAGACGAGAAGATGTTTGACACAGTAGAAAGACGAGAAGATGTTTGACACAGTAGAAAGACGAGAAGATGTTTGACACAGTAGAAAGACGAGAAGATTTTGATACAGTAGAAAAACAAGAGTTGACAGTTGAGAAGTTGTTGAACTTCGCATGTGCTACTTTCTCGCAGGAAAACACAATTGTTAAGAAAATTTCCCACAAAAAACAACTGAAAGCCATGTTGAGCTTTCCTTAGACATTATATCAAATTGTTGGGGGAAAATGATTCACATGGGTTGCGCTTTTCAGTTGCAAATCTCGAATTGCCATCTAAGCTCCGCGAAGTCCGGTGGTGCCGCGCAGTGCCAAGAATTATTGCCAAGACAGTCAACGCAATAAACATTGCGAGCAAATAAACATTCTAGAATAGGAGTTTTTTTTTTTTTTTTTTGCAAGTTTTGCAAGTTTTGTGCATTTTTGCATTTTTGTGCATTTTTGAATTTTTGTGAATTTTGCGTTTTACTTGCTTCTCCGGCTCAGGTTCAAGCTTGCCCGGATATTGATTCCGCCACCTCTATGAGAGCGTGAAATTCTTTCAGGTCAGGCCGATATTGCCTCTTTGACGAGTTAATAAAAAGCCCAAAAGGAACCACCCAAAAGGAACCACCCAAAAGGCACCACCCAAAAGGCACCACCCAAAAGAGGCTTTGTTTGGGGTTCTGAAATGAGCGATTGACTCGAAACCTAAATCAACCTTGTGTTTTCCCATGTACTACCTATCAAACGAGACTCCTTATACCTTCTAGGAAGCTGTTTGCTGGTACCAAGAAAAAAGACGAAACAAAAAATAAAAAAAAAAAAAAAAAGGCCAAATACACCCAAGGAACAATGCAACACTACTGCATTAAAAGGCGAACCCTTCGGCACGGGTACACACATGGCAAAAGCACCATGATGGTTATTCAAGGCCCCAAATTATAAATGGGCAAGTATTCCTTTGGTAGACCGTAGACTTCATTATTACTCTTTAGGTATTAAACACACTCAAAAAGCACACTCAAAAACACAACACACAATGCAATTCAAATCTGTTCTTCTTGCTTTGGCTGCTGCTTCTGTCACTTCTGCTGCCAGCAATGACCACGGCCACTCCCACGATTCTACCACCTTGAGCGGTGCTTCTGCTTCAGCCTCTGCCTCAGCCTCTGCTTCTGGCCACTCCCACTCCCACGATGACCACTCACATGACCATAGTCACGCCAACAGCTCGGGTGTCTCCACCACCAAGGCTGCATCTTCTACCAAGGCTGCTTCTAGTGCTGCTGCTTCTTCTGCTGCTTCCAGCTCTGCCAGAGCTTCCAGCACTTCTGCTGGTGGTGCTCCACAAATGCTCGGGGCTGCTGCTTTTGGAGCTGCTATTGCCGGTATTGCTGCTTTGGTTATCTAAGAGGCTTGGCGTGGTACAGGAAACTAGTCCTACGTTAAGTTCCATCTTTATTAATCCTAAATGATCTGGGGATCCAAGTAACGTCGAATAATATCCACAGGACAGCGTGGAAGATCTTTTATATGTATTATATATGTACAAAGAACCTATGAACGGAATTTAAAATTTTTATTGGAGGAATTCGGGTGCCTTATGGTTTTGAAATGTAGTATCTCGAATAATTTAGTCTTGTGGGTAGTGTGTGGTACGGCCACGCCAGAAAAGGCCAGTTCATATAATTGGGTGAAGAATTTCTTGATTATGTCTCTCACAATATTGAAATTTCTCTCAACTTGTCTTTAGTGTAAGTTTACAAAGTAAGAAATGTTTAGGGTTAATCTCAGTCCACAAAAGAAACCACTTCTTTGGGGATTTTCTAAGGACCTACAATTTTCCTTTCAACACACATAAATACGATAATAACCCCAACTTTCCGGCTGATGTTTCCTCACCCTTGTTAGCTTTAAACACCCAATGCAAAAGATTTAATGTACTTCATCGCAATAAAAACCATCAAAAGGCCACCAAAAGGCCACCAAAAGGCCACCAAAAGGCCACCAAAAGGCCACCAAAAGGCCACCAAAAGGCCACCAAAAAAGCCACCAAAAAAGCCAACGCCAATTTTTTCACATGAGGCTAAAAAAGGGGCCCAGATATATCGAAGGAAAGATAAAAAAATGGAAAACTCCGCGGTTGTGAAAATCCCAAAAACCTTAGAACCCGCTATTTCTCAAGAAAGGAAAGGAAGTGAAGTCAAGGAAAACCCTGGCATAAATTGTACCTTGACATGGTAGAATTACTTGTTAATTAATCGCTCTGATGGCAGGAAATTAAGCTGAAAAAGACATCCAAGTTAGGATCCAAAGTCAGCTCCTACCAATTCCCTTTGATGTGGAATATTCTCATGTGGCTATTTCTCTTTGAAAGAACATTGGTTTGAACCTGCTTGGCAGTCATGTATCGAGGCTAATAAGAGCCAGAAACTAAAACTTAGCTGAAGAAATAATTCGAGCGAAAGAGATATCCTTGTTATTTGGAAGAAGGCTCCTAACAAAAAAAGTAAAACCCATTCTGTAGCTGGAATATCCTTCCAAATAATTAATGTACATCTACCCATACCCATAAAGCGATATGTATGCTTCTATTGCTTTAAATGCACGCAAGACACAAATACGTAGATGGTGTCCAATACCAATCAAGATGGTGGAAACTTTTTCGCCAAAGAGAAAACATTAGGATGAAGTTACTTTACTGTGATATTCCACAGCCAAGCATATCACATATAGACAGATCATGGTGCTTCCTTAAATATCATGGTACATTCTTAGATATCGTGGTGCCTCCTTAGAGATCCTAGCGCACTATTTGTTATAGCTGGATTTTCCTTAGCATCCACCAAGAATAGTATGAAATATCGCCCGCAATTCGCCATTTTCTTTTCTATTCAGAAGATATCATCATGGATTTATTGAAAAACAAACTTATCCCATGGGCCTGGCCACCAAAAACCGCGCGCACTGGGTGCAGGACCCCGTTATAAGCAGGAAAGCACAACTGTTGCGAAAGCCTTCGCCGCACCCACCATGAGGCCTCGCAACCATCAGAGAAGAATCGGGAAAAAGCAAGAAAGAACAAACCACCAGGTGGATGAAAAGGGATGCCACTTTTAATTGTCACTTTTTTGTTAGTGTGTCGAACTTCCCTTGGTTTGTGAATCCAATGCATATGTTTATCGTCATAACATTTTTCATAACATTTATCATAAAATTTCATCACATTTTTCATCACATTTTTCATCACATTTTTCATCACATTTTTCGTAAAATCATAACATTTCTCACCACTCAGCTTCACAATCCCACTCTGCAACGGGGTGGCCCAATGGACAAGTGAAAGCGTACAGTAGTTCGGGAATTCCCCATTCGCGCATCTCTTTTCTCAAATTTATCCCAGTTTATTAAACAAAGTGAGGTTCATAAGTTTTGTGAAAAACGGCTTGTTTCTAGGAAAGAAGATTTTTAAAAAAAAGGTAGAAAATGGTGCCACTCGTTACTAGAAAAGACCCGATGTTGAGAACACAGTTTATGGCATTGTGTTGTGACGAGTCCCTTGCGATTGCAGGGCATGTTAATGTTTTTCATTTTTTATTTTTTATTTTTTTTTAAAATCTCCTCCACTTCGACAGAATGAAGCAACTCAAATTATTGCCACCTCAATCAGCCGAAGCCACTTGAATATGTGTTTAGCTGTAGACAAGCCATCATTACGAATGAACCACATTGAATCTCACTTTTCCACCATTTTTCCATAAACCAACAAATTCACAGACTAAACACTGTCACGTTGGAGACTATTATTTGGCACGTACTCTCTCTCTCTCTCTCTCTCTCTATCGCTCTGTCTCATTTTATTCCTCTCTTTTTCTCCATGGCATTCGTCCTGTTGCCAAGAATCATCACGCACTGCCAAGAATTTGCGCCAAGACAGACCGAGCAAATTCCTGTAATAAGAAGTTTATGTTGATAAATTTTTGTATGCCACGGAAAGATTAAACAACAATTTTACCCGAGAAGTTCCGCTCGGAAAAACCCCTTTGGGTACTTGGCCGGTGGAATGAAAGGCGCAATTGCTTTGGGTTCAAGTTGAATGGAAATTACCGGCACTGGCGGATCAGAAATCAGGTCTTACACCATAAGACATTGTCTGCAACTTTATTTCATCTGGTTCCATCTGGTTCCAACTGGCTCCAAATAATTCCAGCTCGTTTGAGACATTTGAATTCAAATAATAAACACATCTTTTCATTTTTAATATGTTTGGAAACGCTTTTTTTTTTTGCCGTTGGCTCTTATTTTTTTTTTTTTTTTTTTTTTTTTTTTTTTTTTTTTTTTTTTTTTTTTTTTTTTTTTTTTTTTTTTTTTTTTTTTTTTTTTTTTTTTTTTTTTTTTTTTTTTTTTTTTTGCGCTTCTATTTGTCCTTTCCTACTGTGGCCTCACGCACATTATAACCACTGTAATATCATACATGAACCAAGAAAAAAAAACTCAAGCAACATTCAGAATTAGTATATGTGCCTTTCAAGGCCTTTTGAAAAGGTGGTTATTGCATCAAGCTATTTGTCGTAATTCACCAAACAACACCGGCAAAACCACCTTGTAGGTTATTGGATAGTATAAAGGGTTGGCCCAAGACCCGGTATTAAGCAGTTGATTGATTATTATCAACCAACACTAAATCAAACATTAAATAAAACAATGCAATTTAAGTCTATCGTTATCGCTTTGGCTGCTGCCTCCGCCGTTTCTGCTCAAGGAGAAAATGACCATGGCCATGACCATACCCATGCCGTGGCCTCCAGCTCTGCTGCTGCCACCACGACTGCCGCTCACTCCCATTCCCACGATGGTGACAACGCCCACGACCACTCTCACGACAACTTGCCAAAGTCTTCTTCTGTTGCCGCCGTTCCTACCACCTCTGCCGCCGCTCACTCGCACGACCATGCTCATGACCACTCTCATGACAACGAGGTCGTCGCCTCTTCTTCTGTTGCTGCCCCAGCCACCACCTCTGTGTCTCACTCGCACGACCATGCTCATGACCACTCTCATGACAACGAGGTCGTCGCCTCTTCTTCTGTTGCTGCCCCAGCCACCACCTCTGTGTCTCACTCGCACGACCATGCCCACGGCCACTCTCACGATGATGTTGTCCCAAGCAGCGCTGTCTTGAGCTCTACTACTTCTGTCCACGCTCACGACCACGCTCACGACCACTCTCACGACCAAGTCACCAGCTCTTACGCTGCTGTACCATCGTCGTCGGCTGCTGCTAACGACCACGGCCATGACCACGCTCATGACCATACCCACGCTGCCGTCACCACCAGCTACATTAGTCGCTCGTCTGTGTGGGCTTCTGCTTCTGCCTTGGTTTCCTCTGCCACCGGCCACTCGCACGACCACGCCCACGACCACTCCCACAACACCACCTCTACCTCCAGCACCTCCCGTCTTCCAACTTCTGTCAGCACTGCTTTCAACGGAGCTCCACAAATGCTCAGTGCAGGTGTTTTCGGCGCAGCTGTCGCTGCCGCTGCCGCTTTGATCATCTAAGAGGTGTGTTTAGGACCAGATGTCGGAAAGCTTGTAGTAGCACATTTGGTTTGAAGATGTGGTTCATCAAACGTTTTATTTCCTTAGCTGTATAGTTCTTTTCGTGATTTGGAGAAGTGGACGAGAATCACTATTCTACTTAATAATTATAATATGATTTTTTACTTAAGTTGTGTTTACGACTGCTTAGTATGTAGTTGTTCGGGACGAACTATTTGTATAGTATCATGCAGTTGTCACTTTGTAGGATTTATCCGTTGGACTTGAACGCTTTTGAAGAACAGATACTATACTTTCTATAAAACTGTCAACCCGCCAGTTATTACATCCTTCGAAACAGAGCGCGACATTATTTGCAACAATTCTTGGGGCGGAGAGTGCATGGTGACCTTCCTCCAAAACGGGAATGTTTTTCATATTGTTCAGCACAAAATGTTTACGTACAGGAACAAAAGTTTGCAGACATTCAATGCCCTAAATGGCTGCTTCTAGAGAACATTGTTTTCTGTGGTTGGGAAATATTCCAGCTAAAAACTCGAACCTTGTTACAATTGTGCAGTCCGATGATGTGATAGCTTTTAAAAGTCTTAAGCCAAAGTCTTAAGCTGTGTTCACTTGACTAGATTTTTACCTGATCCAAAGAACTGGTGAGGGATATTCCTTATTATCAAAACCGAAAGAAACAAAACACACACACACTCACAAAGGGGTCTATCTCATGGAGACCGGAACGTTTTTCTATAATAAAAGGGATGATTTCGAGACTGAGGAAAGGAGAAACTAGGATAAACACAAAACATACCTAGACTAATGCGTGGTAAGCACATACTACGAATTTGATTGTAGAAGAAGAAGCTTTTAAAATTGAAAATATTTAAATTCGAACTTTATAAGTGCCGGGCTTTTTAAATCACAACATATTTTTGGTCAACGGATGATTCATTCACCCTTCTATATCTTCGTTCCAATTAATGGTCTTTAATGTCGTCCACAACGCACATCACAAAGTTTATTCGCGAATTCAATGTCGTCAATAGCAGATCCAGAGCAATGTCTGAAACAAAGAAAAAAAATCCCGTGTTAAGAAAGAGGTTCAGTGGTCTTAAACGAATGCTAGCTAGAGAGAAACGGCCCTGATTATAGAGAAGTGAAATTCATGATTCCTTGGAAAACACCTCATATGTCTCCAAAGAATTTTAATTAAAGTTTAAAACCCCCACTTTGTCGTCTCCAGGAAATGCGATGTGTTGTTTGCCAATTTATAATCAACAGTTCGCGTGTGTTGTACTTGGCACTTACTTGGCTCTTCACCCAGAAAGGGAAGAGAGAATTTACATTGCCTGCTTTAAAAGAATTGACCTAAAACTCGCATGCGGTATGAAAAACCAATAGAAGCTGTAACTATTGGGGGTGGGTAAATGGCGAACCAACACAGAAAATCACATCGACGCTGAACTAGAGGTTCACATCAGCTGCCAAGGTCCCTGAAACATGGTAGAAATTAGCTGTACCAAACAGTAGTCACTAAATGGCGGGAACTCGTTTTATGCTTAAAGATAATCAGCGAACTAAATTCGGCTAGAAGGAGGAATTGGCCACCAGGGTTTTGCCTTCATTTTGAGGATTTCTTTTTGAATGAGAAATAGACTCTTCGGAGCGGAAAGAGCACACACACACACACACTAGTAAATGTGAAACTCAGCTGTCTGCAACATCTGAGTGAATTGCATCAAGAGTATTTTATGGAACGGTAAAATGTCACGTGATGCGATGATGCTATAGTATTTGTTTAACCAATTTTTTCATCCATGTTTTTTTAGCTCTTTGAAGAAAGTATTTTGGTTTCGTCGAATAAAAGAATTTCCATACATCTTAAGTATTTGAAGTGCCAGTGAGAGAGTAATACTACTATTCACAAATTATCAGCAACGGTATTCCATTCTGCTTTAGATAGAAAATACCAACAGAGTGCGCACCCAATTGTTGGAAATCTACCGAACGAGACATTGAAAAAACGTAGATTCCCCATTAAAAGAAAGCTAGAACTGACTTTCAAAACTCACCTGTATAATATAATAAATAAGCCGAAAGAAAAAAAAGCCTCCCTATCGTAGACTTGGGTGTGAGTGAGTGAGTGAGTGATCTTATTTTTTCGATGGTTGTGAGCTGCATACATGCAGAGGCTTCAATCGGCGAAGTTTTACAAGTGCACTTTATGTCGCACTCCGTCAACGAATATTTTCTTCACAAAAGTTTTTGAAAAACCACCTTTCGTCCTCTTTCGGACATGCCTGCTGCTTTTTCCAAAATGGCGTTCAAAACGATATATTAAGCTCACACAGTGGAAACGCTTCGCTCTCGATTTTTGTACTGACTTCTATTTCTCATACAATGGAAATAATTGGGCAGACTCAATTTCTTTCTTTCATCGTCCCCCAAGTAATACCATATGTTTTCAAGTCTTCAGAGTATACACGTTGTAAAATTTGTAAATCACATCCTTTCACAAGTACTAGTGCTTTTTCGAGAATCAGAGCCCTTTAAAAGCCCCTAGTAAAGCAGCAGTCAAATGCGTCAATCATCTCAAGATCATTTATTGGTAAAGCAGAAGAGTTGAGAAGATTATCATACCAAAGGTCTTGAATTTCACTTCTTGAAGTTGTTCAACTTTGAAGAACGAATCAGAAAATATTAAGACCCAAAATCCTTTCTACGGGTCTAGTGTCACAATATCTGAGTGGGCTTTGTTTTGAACGAGTCAACGAATGAAAGATGTTGTTGAATGTTACTCATTTCCATTAACTCTTCAACTTTCATTATTTTTGTGAACGTCTTTCAAACCTATTTTCATTTAATTTTCAAAGCCACAATATATTACTGAGTGCAGTATAATTTCCTTTGTCGTATCGTGATAAACCTCGCTGTTGATGTGAGGTTGCTCAAGATCCCAGCAGAGCGAATCTATACTCACTGCAGGAATGAAGCCACTTTGTAATATTTTTGCTAAGAAAACATTTAAATGTTCGCGGGGCTGTGAATTCGGTCAGCAGGGAATACTTAGCAAAACCCAAAAAAAGTAGCATAATTGTGATGAGCAAGGAATTTTTGAAAAATCAAAAAGAAAACACAAAAAGAAAAAAAAAAACAAAAAACAAAAAACAAAAATACATCGGAATCCAATGATCTCGTAGATTCTCTCCTAGTAATTCCCTAAAGATGCAGAAACCATCCCTAAGAGGAGAAATGCCCGCCGCCCTTTTTTATCAGGGGCCCACATGTCTCTAGTAGTAAAGAAACAAAACTCCTTTCGCGTGTGTCCCGCGAAAAATCACAAGCGGTGTTTTTAGTTGCCTTTTTGTGATAAGTGTCTGTTTAAGGTGATTTCCGAATTTCTTTTGATCTCCATACACTTTTCTCATTTTATATTTCTCACTTTATTCGTCACTTACACAGAAGAACCTTCGATTTCAAATACCCAATACTGGGATTGCACTTAAGCGCCAAGGAACACCAAAAAAGAAAAGAAAAAAGAAAAGAAAAGTGTTGAAAATTTTGGAGTTATAGTGCCCGGGCTACTAATGATAAACAATACATACCATGTACCAAAGTGGGGTCTATGGTTAGTCACCACATGTGCGTGCGAGGAGACATACATAAAAGGAGGTTCCCCTCTTATGCCGAATTTGAAGCCGGATGATGATAAATATGCTGTGCATATATCACAATAACAAAAATGTCGCCTCTTAATAGCCGATTCAACCCCTTGCCTATCTTATTACAATAATAACGGAAAATATGTTGAAAATAGTAGCACATTCCTTCACTGGAAGGTGCCAAAATTTTAGGAATCTTCGTATACCAACAGGGGTTTCTTCCCAAACTCTGTTCGTGTCGGCAATTAGTATATCTCCTCTGCAAGAGGACACTTTCAGGGTTGAAAGAATTTGTGCAGCCTTTTAGTTATGTTTATTACCCAGCTTTAATACAAAGACTCTGAGCTTTACCTAACACGTTTAAGGATTTGCTGTCATATAACCACTGGCGTATGCCCAAGTGATTCTGCTATTTTGAAAAGTCCTTTTGTTTACTCTAACATAACATGTCAAGAAAGTTATATATATATATATATATATATATATATATAAAAACGATAAAAGAGAAGAGACTCCTCGAAGTGAAAGTCTCAAAGAAAGGCATTCTTTTTTTTTTCCTATTATTGTGTTTTGGAAGATATGAGTTTAACTTATATTGTTACCACGTATGAGGTTGGAAACGAGTGGCTTATAATGTTAGGAGGATAGTAGTCTTCCATGTTAAAGCGTTTGGGATTCCCTCGAGAGGCTTCAACCTGTTGTGACTGAATGGAAAGCATATGCTTGTTAGCAAAAAATACCAAAGTTTTAAGGGGGATGGGGTTTAAAAGTTCTTTACCTGCATTTTTGCCAGGAAAACAACAGAAAGTAAAAAGGAGTAACAGAAAATAATTCGTCGTCTTCATTAGGATTGAAAATTGTGAATGAAATCTTTTGTTCTATTTCTACTCTTTCTTCTTGCTTGTTCTTTTGCCTTAACAGGTGGTGTTAAAAGAAAGGTTCGTATAAGTGATTGGTCCTTTAAAAGTCTCTTAAATACTAAGTTTTCCTACGGATTGGGGCATTTCAATGACGTAAATGATATAACTGGATCTTCACACTGTTTCAGAAATCATTCCACCGAGAAGCGTCTTATTCAAAAAGTTCGTCAACAGAAAAAGGGCTTTTAAATTTCATACATTTCCAAAAACAAATTTGGTTTTTCAGGACTGTAGTTCATGGGTTTTAAAAGATCATGGGTTTTAAAAAAATCCAATCGTTAGCAATTAATCAACTTCTACCTTTATCCAGAACAAAGGCAACAACCACGATCAGCATTTACGCATTCCAAAGGAAGAGCACATAATTCATGATAAGTCCTTTTTCTTATGTATCATCATTCGGATCCAAGCCTACTTCTTTTGGGAAACGGACATTAATTCGAAGAAAAGAAACAAAAAGAATACTTTCTGCAGAGGTTTTCATGACTTCATCAAGTGCGCGAGAAAAAAATGACGCGTTTAGTACAACACAAGCATGATCAAAGTAGCTATGTTTTTGCGACCGAAAACCTCTTTTTATCTACAAAAGTCCACACCAAGTATACTTTACCAGATGATAATATTCTAAACTTGACAATTCCAAAATTGATTTTTGAAGCTTGTACTTGCATTTTCTCGATACTGGCTACTTCACCAGATTTCACAACCAATTTGACAATACAATAATTGGTAACCACGATAAAATCAAAAGAAACACCCATACTTAAAAGTTCAAGTTCACGACAACTACCAATTCTTCAAATTCAGAAATGAAACCGAAACCAAAAAGTTCCGGAATCCATAAACCGAAGTACATTATTTTTTTAGTGTATGAAGAGTCAGGAAAGCTCTTAGGCTACAAAAATCATGGAACACAAGAAGAGGGAGGGGGTAATGTTTTAGCAAAAAAAAACAAAAAAGGCTGCATGCACTTACTGGGAATAGAAAAATCGATCACATGTCACAATTTCAATAATGGAACCCAGTGGTGAAAGCACAAAGTCGAATTTTAGCCCCAGTCTTTAACCGCTGAGGATTTTCCCCTTATAATGCTCAAACCCCGCTGGTACAGCTTTTGGCTGTCCACAAAGGATATTCAAAAAAAAAAAATACCTGGGCTTACAACCACATCGGAACCCAAACACAAGGCTGTTATAGAAAACCTTTCTTCCCTCCTCAAACACCCTTATCTCGTTTGCTAATGAAGTAATCGAAATAAGCTTATGGTGAACTTTACTTCAACCTAGGATCTGGTTATAGTGAGAATACCTAGATACAGGCACGCGTTACAAACGCGCTCAAATCCTTACACATAGTAATCCACTATTTGAAAAGCCACCAGACTTGGATCCAAGCAGACTTTTTCATAAGTGGAAATGCTCTAACACCTCTTCGGTCTTTTCTCCAACCTGTTCTAGCTTGTTCATCATCATCCTTGATGGAATTTCTCTCAGAATCCTTAGAGAACACCTGTACACCAGTACAGTTACAACCGTTTTGCCATAAACGCTTGGGGTACATAAACAAAGCCAAAACTTGTCAAGTATAACATTATATCCACTTTCCTGATAGTATCAGAATTTCAAAAAATAAGCTCACATCTTTAAAGAAGATAACGAAGATAACCCACCGGGGTCGAATGTTACCCGCTGAAATACAACCGCCACCCCGACTAACCACGTGATATAAGTCACGTGACTGAAAATCAAGTTGAGGAAATAATTTTTTCCGCTGTCTTGTTCTCACACGGTCCGTGACTGGAAAGATCTAACTATATCACATATATAAAGACACGCCACACAAAATGTCGTCGTCTATCCAACTTTTGAACCCCAAGGCCGAGTCCTTAAGACGCGCCCAGGCACTTCAGGTGAATATCGCCGCTGCCCAGGGTTTACAGCAAGTTTTGTCTTCGAATTTGGGCCCCAAGGGTACGTTGAAGCTTCTTGTAGACGGATCCGGTAATTTGAAGCTCACAAAGGATGGTAAGGTTTTGCTTACGGAAATGCAGATCCAGCACCCTACTGCCGTTATGATTGCTCGCGCAGCCACCGCTCAGGATGAGATCACTGGTGATGGAACCACCACAGTAGTGTTGTTGGTGGGTGAATTATTGAAGCAGGCCGAACGTTTTATTGGCGAGGGCGTACACCCCCGTGTTTTGGTCGATGGCTTTGAGCTTGCCAGAGAGGCAGCTTTGGCCCACTTGGACGAGTTCAAGACGACCCCTGAGTCTTACGACCGCGAGTTTTTGCTCCAGGTAGCGCGTACTTCTGTGGCCACCAAGGTTACACCCGAATTGACCGACACCTTGGCTCCGATTGTGACTGACGCAGTGTTGTCCGTCCAGGATGTCGAAGACAAGAAAAACTTGGACTTGCACATGGTTGAAATCATGACCATGCAACATGGAAAGGCATCCGACACTAGCTTGATTAAAGGCTTGGTCTTGGATCACGGTGCAAGACACCCAGACATGCCACGCAGGGTACACAACGCTTTTGTGTTGACGTTGAACGTCTCGCTAGAGTATGAGAAGACCGAAGTGAATTCCGGCTTCTTCTACTCGTCCGCCGAACAAAGAGAAAAATTGGTCGCTTCCGAAAGAAAATTCGTTGACGAGAAGTTGCGCAAGATCATTGACTTGAAGAACGAAGTCTGTGGCTTGAATGGTGATGCTGGGTTTGTCATCATCAACCAAAAGGGTATCGACCCCATGTCATTGGACGTTTTGGCCAAACACAACATTTTAGCCTTGCGTAGAGCTAAGAGAAGAAACATGGAAAGATTGCAGTTGATTGTGGGCGGAGAAGCACAAAATTCCGTGGACGACTTATCTCCCGAAATTTTGGGTAGAGCAGGCTATGTTTATGAGGAGAGTATTGGTGAGGACAAATTCACATACATCACAGAGTGCTCCGAGGCTCAAGCATCCACTATCCTCATAAAGGGTTCGACCAACCACGTCTTGCAGCAAACTAAGGATGCCGTGAGAGATGGTTTACGTGCAGTCGCTAACGTGATTAAGGATGAGTCCATTGTTCCTGGTGGCGGTGCTTTCTACATGAGCTGCAACAACCACCTATTATCTTCTAAAACGCTTAAAGGACGCAACAAGCCGGGGGTCAAGGCGTTTGCCGAGGCTCTTCTTGTTGTGCCAAAGACCTTGTGTAAGAATGCAGGTCTCGATTCCTTAGAGACAGTCTCTGCTTGTCAGGATGAGATCATTGACGAGCACATTGTTGGTATTGACCTTGTGTCCGGTGAGCCAATGGATCCTTCGCTTGAAGGTGTGTGGGATTCTTACAGAGTGGTTAGAAATGCGATCCTGGCTGCTACGGGAATTGCCTCGAACTTATTGCTTTGTGACGAGCTCTTGAAAGCTGGTAAATCATCTTTGAAGGGACAAGGACAAGGCGCTCCACAGGGCATGCCACAAGGAATGCCAGGCATGATGTAATGAATTTTCAAGCATATTATGATTCCCAAACCCATGTTTATGGTTTTGCCTTGTAAGCCTTTGCTGGGGTTGCTAACAAAGGCTTGTGGGGTTGAAACTCGAAGAAATGGTTTCAAAGGGCATTTTACGAGCCTGAATTGGTGTGGGAATGTAATGGAAGGTTTATTATTATGTCTCACGACGTGCTACTGAAGGGATCAGCGGATGGTTTTTGTATTTACCGATCCTTGCCAGTGTTCATGTGCTCACATGAGAGACATCTTTTCATACCACTGTATAATAGTTTGATATATATGTATAAATGTATATATATCGCTTGCAGAGATTGGGGTTAGCCCAATGGGAGTATCTTTGGAAACAAGTGGCGCTCTGGCATGCTTTGTAATGTTGAATCCTAGACATTGCTGTCAAGGCATTTTGTGTCTACTAAGAAACCTTATTCTAGTGACCTGGCACGTCAATATTGCCCATTATCAATTGTTTCAAAGTCCGGCATGGGTGGTTTAAAGTGTTTGAATTTTGGAGAGAAGTCTTCTACTATGGTTTCTATAGCTTCCTTTGACAAGCATTAGACCGATTGTGATGAAAGAATTGACTAACTATTTCATACATCTTTTCTGAAGAAAGTCTTTGAATGTTGAATTAACTCTCTTTCTGGGGATTCTGGGGTTAATCTCGCAAGAGTGTTTCAGTCGATTTTAAGTTTGGGCGTGAATACGAGCGTTGAATTTAGCACAAATATTACAAATCCTATTGCACAATTAGCGAAAGATCGAGAGCATCTCCATTCACGATGGGCCTCTCAAAGAATTCAAATTCCAAGAAAAAAAAAGCACACACACGCGGGAAAGAAAAGACGACTAAA
The DNA here is from genome assembly GCA_030583145.1 of Metschnikowia vanudenii. Lineage (NCBI taxonomy): Eukaryota > Fungi > Ascomycota > Pichiomycetes > Serinales > Metschnikowiaceae > Metschnikowia > Metschnikowia vanudenii. The sequence continues at coordinate 25,433 of JAJMHT010000116.1, forward strand.
AGAACCAAAAAGGACGGGGAAATTTGTAGAAAGCACTGAACAACGTCATCTTTTAATGAAGCCCATATATACAGGATTAGTCACGCCTGAGTATCCCAACAAAGAAGCTATGATGTACGGAGCATACACTTATACCGAAATATTACGTTACCTTCAAATTCTAATGGGTGGGATATGTTTGCTCCGATATCTGAACTGAACGAGGTACTGTGGGAACATGGAAAGACGTGCGACGGACAAAGGGTGCAGTGAATGACTCCCTCATGCAGTACGTCACGGTTCTGTGCTCATGTTTACTTCATATCACAAATTTGAGAGTGAGAGTTATTTGTGATACACAGCAGGAAGGACAAAATGTCGCTCATAAAAAGCACAAAAAGAGACCAAAGTAGTTAAGGAATGGGTTCGTCAATTTGCATAGAAAGTGAAACAAACCACTTCTGACTACTAGCATACCTGAAGGAGTTCCACAGCAGAAGAAAATGAATTGTCAAAAACTAAGTATGTTTCTACAAAGTGTTGCACAGCATGAAATCTTCTTTTAGTTGTTGATTATGAAGTTGAAGTGGAACTCGAATTAAAAATTCTTGAATGGATAATAACACACCCATAGAATGGAGGTAATGGATCTCTAGATTAACGAAAAATACAAGAAAAGTCTTCAGCACTTCTTGAAACTCAGTCAGGTTATTTGGGATAGAAACGACTGGAAAATTTGATTAAAATTTTTTCTTGAACTCAAGAATCAGTGTTGTCAAAGGTTTCACCCTCGCAGTTTATTAGGTGAGTTCATAACCTACGGATATATATTAACAAAGTACACCAATGTTTGAAACAAAAAGCTGCATGTTGGTTTACTTGTTTATGGAACCACCTCAGATATCTGAACCGGAAATTTGGAGCTTCTGCTGCTTATTAAAGACCTGATATAATGGCGAAGGCTAGGCAAGAAGGAGACGGGCTTTCCCCTAGTACCTATCTAAAACACAGGTTGGACCATAAGTAGCAAGATTTGGAAGCATGAGAATCCTGCTTTCCCAACTTTAGTTCGGTTATATGATAATTTTGCCATATTCTTTTATCTCTTAACTTTGGAGTCCAGTGTCAGTGCAGCAAGGGAGTATCAAGACAAGGAACTAAATCATTTCTTCCTTGAAAGTGGGAAACAGTCATTAATTAAATGGTGTTTTTGTCACAATGTGCACAGAAAAATGCGTGTATTCCATTGAGTTGGGGTTTGCATCTCTAGCACGTCTGAGTGAGTTTCGTACATCACCATGGAGGAAAAGACCAGTGCTTCATTATTTTGGTTAGTCAAAGTGTTTGGGGATATTTTTCTTTTTCTTTTTCTTTTTTTTTTTTTTTTTTTTTAATGGCGAAAGTGGCATTCAAGGGTAAGCCTGTGCTAACCAATGTCCCAGAGGCAAATGGGGCCCATATTTCAAGGAATTATTGCAAAAATGTTTCTCAAGAACACCAAGAACTTCAAGAACACCAAAGAACCCCAAACATACCAAGAAAACATCTCGATAGGTAAAGCACTACGAGCACAGACTAGATCACTCTTTCATAGGTGAGGAAGTCAAGCTCTTCCCGGAAGCGGGCCTCTAGCATCGAAGCAACACAAACATAACATCCTGATTTAATGCAACACAACGCCAATACACCAGTCAAAGATTCCGTTGAAAAACCAACAGAAAAACACGTCACTGGGGTTATTTTTAACCAAATTGCCAAATGGAACCACGTCGGATGAAGAAAGGAATATGCAAAAGGCCCTTGATGAAATGAAACCACACGTGTTTTCCATCAAAACACCAAAATCAACAAAGGTCGCCAACTAGCCGCCTTGGCATGTGCAGCGCATTCAAAAAGCTTCTTTTACGGATTAGCCTTTGTTGCCTGTGAAGAAACCCCTGAAAAGCTTTTTAAGGTCTCGCTAAAGCTTGATTTCTTGTTTCTCTGAGACTTGCCTGCTTTTTGTGCCTGTTTGTTGCCGGGTAAACGATCTAGACATAGACGCCAAGACATTATCTAAAGCATTATGGCAGGGACACAAAGAAGGTAAATTTTGGACTGAGGATACCGCATAAAAAAGGTTTACATTTGAAAATATTCAACGGTTGTTGCTTCAAAGAGCTTCAGAACCTTAGAACACTCTGGGCAATGTTTTGTCGCAACTCCGATGTTTCGAAAGGTTTCATTTCCATTCAGAAGTTTCCAAAGGTTCAATTCAATGCTGACTCGAGCCACATCACTCACCAGCGGCAGAATTGCACGTACAAAATACACTACGCCAAGAATAATCTGGGATTGATCATGTGATGTGACATTTTCGTTTTAGTATGGTGTCTAGACTGCTTTTCCAGAGGAACTGTACTCATGCAATATGTGTAGGTATGCAGAAAAAGTCGTAATGTTGAGCCGGAATTATTGAAGATAAACGCACTACGGATTTCCAAAAAAGGAATCAAAAGAAAACACGAAAACGCAAAGCTCCACAAAAGAACAAGCGCGGAAATGTCTCACACAATCGATAAGCTAAACAAGCGGTGTTTAGAAGTTTTTCTTTCTGTGCAAAAGCATCTAAGAAAGAGGCCCGGAAATAGCAGCACCTACCTAGCAAACCTTTTTTGGTAGTCTTTTTTTTTTTTTTGTCTCGATAATTCTCTGTCATGCCTACAAAGGTACGGAGTGGATATGGTTTAGGCAAGTTTGCGCCGCGCCAAAACCCAGACCGAGCGGAAACATGAGATTCGGGGCTACCTGTAGGCCGCATATTATTACCAAAAAGTTGTTTAAGTTACGAGAAAAATACACTATTGTATGTAGGGGACAAGGAGTTAGGTTTGGGGTGGTTGCTACAATGTCTTTTGGCAAAGCCCTCATTTTTCATGTTTTTATGTTTTCATGTTTTCATGTTTTCATTCTTTCGTGTTTTCATTCTTTCGTGTTGTGTATCTTTTGTTATCCTCCGTGGTGTGTTTTGGTTCAATGATTGCATGGATGTCGACATATTTCAAGATCTAGACACGGCGGTGAAAAGAGCAAATACGGAGAAACTTTCCCAAATTTTTGGTCTGTAGTAAAAGATACACACCAATACTTGCCACACTTCGACTAAGAAGTCACAAGGCCAAGTAAATGAAAGCTGAATTAAGGTTAAGGTTAAGGTTAAGGTTAAGGTTAAGGTTCGGCTATAGGTTATCATTAATCATAGGTGTGGTAGCAAAACACACTCCTGCAGCTGCGCACTACTCATGTGGTTGTGATATTATGTGGCTCGGGCCATACTTTGCCGGCGGAATGGGAGACATTTCCTTTCTACTTTTCAAGTTATATTTCTTTTTCGGCGCAGGGGGCGATGTAAAGGACACCGGGTGGGATAGCCTGAGTGTGTAGGGAAAAGTGTTGAACAACATTGCGCGCCGGGACGAGACGGGGTTACACCTGCATGTATTCCTAAAAGGTATTACAACCAAGCTGGGGAGCGCAGCACGACATGCATATTTTCTCTCCCGCATTTTGCTCAAAGTTTGGCGCCTTTATGCATGGTCACATAACCCGGCGAATATGCACGGCCTCTGTTGCACTAAGCTTAAAAAGAAGGCTTCTTCTTTTGCAAGAAGGTCGTACTACTAGCAAGCTCCGACTTGAAGTCTAAGCCCGTTGTTTATTTCCTTCCACCAATTCCGTTAGCATAATTATTTATTTATCTCCGTTATTCCTTCTTTTCCATCTGTTTTTTTTTTGTTTTTCACTATTATTCCTAAACCACTTCCCTCTTCCCTCTTTTTCCCACGCGCGTCTGTCTTAGTTGCTCCGCCTTTTCTCTCCTCCGCTTTTCACATTCTATCTAACTTCCTAGGGGGAAACAACCAGAAACGAACCTGAGTTCTCAAATGAACCTTAGGTAACACATTCATTCAACAAGGTATGTAAATTTTATTCACATAAAAAACGAACTTCTTCATCAATTTCTTTGGAAAAAAAAAAAAAAAAAATTCCACTGTGTCGCCCTGGACCCCTTCTTCACACACAGCAACTTTTTCTTCACGCGACTGATTTATCAAAGCCCACCCAACTCTCATCTTAACTAGTTATGTCCACCAAAGAAAAAAAAATTCCATACGCTACAAAACTTATGCCATCGCCAAGGAAATAGAGAGTTTGCATTTCGCGCGAGTCCGAAAGTTGTTCCCAACAGGGTTCTTTTTTCCTGGGGTTTTTTCTCCAGGTTTTGTCTGTTTTTCTCAACTCTGCGACCCTACCTTGTGACTTCACCCGAACACATTCTCTTCACGTGGGTCAACAGTTGCTTCTGAAACAGGAAGGATTGAAATTTAATGGAGAAACCGAGTCTCCTACTTTCTTCTCCTGCTAATTCATAGCTGCTGTGATGACTTTTCCTAGACAAAACGATAAGGAGACAACTGGTCCGGGGGATAGGTCCGGGCCCCGGACCCAGGCACCAAAGCAAGATGAATTTGTTCCGCGACATGACCGCATATATACTAACAAATCTACAGATAAAGATACACATACACATACAAACATGAGCAAGTGGCATAATCCTTCATGGCCCGTTTCATATTCGACGCCGGTGAACCCAAGTAACTGGAGCAATCCGCCTAAACCACGTGAACAATATACCATCACTCCCACTCCTCAAGGTAAGGTGCTTGCCGACGGAAGCCATTTGGCAAGAGATCTCGAAACCACTACCACCGATGCCCCCAGCCCTCCTAGACACGCATTTGTTGGTGGGCCCGCACCGTTGCCACAGACAAAATACGAGAATGTGGCAGACGAGTCCGTACCCAGGCCCATGATGCAACACCCACCTTTCCCACAAATACCCGGAGCCTACATCAACCTGAGTGTCTTCAACGGGTCCACTTTGGGCCAGTATGGTCCGATGCATATGAATCAATACCCAATGGGTCCGCCGGAATATAGTGGGTATGGGAACTTTCCGCCTCAGTCTGAGCAATGGGATGGACCAAGAAACCCCATATTGGGAGGCCCGATCAAAGGTTCCGAGCAACTACCAGTGCGGTTCGAAAAGCGCCTTTCAAATGATTCTGCCGGAAGTAGCCCCAGCACAGACAGCGCATCGATGAAAGATGTGTCGGAAACCGCATCGGAAACCCTGCAAGGTACCTCGGAGGGCAGGGTGACTAGACGGTCTCGTATGGGGTGTCTCACATGCCGCCAACGCAAGAAACGGTGTTGTGAGACAAGGCCCCAATGCACAGAGTGTCAGAGACTACGATTAAAGTGTGTCTGGCCTAAGCCAGGCACCGAGCACAAGAACAAGCCCAAGGAGATCAAGTGTCAGGAGAACATGATTGACCACGATATCTACGGAAAGATCAAGGTTCTACGAGGCATTGTTGAGTACCGGAGTGACTGAACACATTTTTACGGAGAGTGTTTTGAAGCCGGAGTTATCTTCATTCCGTTGCATCCCGTCGCATTACTATTGAGTGCAAAAAAAAAAAAAAAAACAACGCGTCATGTGGGGGGCAAAGTTCGTTGTCCTGTATGAAGTTGCGTTTGTGAGCCTGGCCAGGTCGGCGCACATTTTGGAGCGGCACGTCCGAGCGCTCGGAGCGCGCATGCACCCAGCGCCGAGCGTGCATCCGGCGAAGGGAAAAGTTTGCCGCAATTTTCGAGATAAGGAAAAGTGCCAGAGCGATTCATGCAATGTTGTACGAAGCTATTTCCAGTACTTTGTTCGACACCTGAGGTATTTTAAATGGACACACGGCCTTCTTGCTTTCGTTGCTCTGGGCTACGCCTGGTTTGAGGGCTTTTATTTGATTCTTTTGGAAAGCACAGATTGGTCTTGGCGCCCGGAAGATTTGGCGTCCCGGAAGATTTGGCGTCCCGGAAGATTTGGCGAAACGGTGCATTTGGCGAAACGGTGCATTTGGCGAGGCTGTGCTTGCGTAGCGCGCTCATGAAGATTTCGGCACCCACGGGCCCAGCGGACTAAGCGTAATTCCACATTTCCACCACTATTTATAATATTAATTTCACTTCTTTTGTTTCATGTATTCTCTAAAAGGGTAGCTATTTCTAAGGCAAGCTGTAACTTAATCTTAACAATTTTTGCACTTCGTGCTGTGCCATATCGGTTATTTCGGTTACCCCTTTTTAGGTGAGAATTTGAGTCATGCAAGGCGATTTTGAGGCGTCGCACATTTTTGCTACAGTGATTATGCTTTTACGGTCGCGATCTTATGTCGCGAGAAGCACAATTGGAATTGGACTTGGGTTCCGACATTTTTATTTTTATCCTGGTAATTCTTGCTCTCGGGACAGCTTTTCCTGCCCTTTGGTGAAGGAACGACATGAAACCTGTGCTTGCAACACGTATAAATTTTTCAATTGATGTTGCAAAGGTCGAAGGGCCTTGAAAGACAAATGGAAATAAAGATAAAAAGAACAAAATAAACGGAACAAAAAACTCAACTGTGGCTTTCGTTGCTGTTGATATAACGTTATGGCTTTGTCGCGGCTTTTCATGTCCGCCTTGTCTGGAGATCCATGGTTCGGGTGTCTCCCCGACAGATACAGCAGCGACATTGCGCGATTTACACGTGGGGGTGTGCGGAGTTTCCTTCGCCGACATTTCCGCCGAACCGCGTGCAGGAATGTGACCTGTGGAACACGTCATATTCTCAAAAGCCGTGCGGACGAGACTGCGCGCTACTGAATCGGAACTCCGCTATGTTGAGTATTTTATGGGAATATTGGTCAAAGGAATTAACCAGTCGGTTTATTTTAATTTGTGCCCACCCAGAGAAAAGCAATAAAGCAATGCCTTACATTCCCGCTCTTGACATGTAGGAAACCTTGCAATTTGGTCTTGGGTTTGGTCCTGAGGTGCGATTTCTCTCACATGAAAAGATGCAGACAGTGCATGTAAGGCAGAATAGAGACACTGGGATTTGGCGGAGAATAAACCCCCCCAGTATTGGAAAAAAAATTGCTTTGTTTTTGGCTCAAGACTGGATGAAACGCTCCAAATTTCCCCTTCATCAGGTTAAAATATTATGGAAAGGTTCAGATATTAACATTATGTGACTTTCAAAGGCATCACGTTACGGTACTTTGTTAGTCTTACATGGATTTTGGAACGGGCCAAAGGCATGTGATTTGAGAAGTTCACGATTTGAGAAGTTCACGATTTGAAAAGTTCATGATTTGAGAAGTTCATGATTTGAGAAGTTCACTATTTGAGAAGTTCACGATTTGAGAAGTTCACGATTTGAAAAGTTCATGATTTGAGAAGTTGGAGAAGTTCATGATTTCAGGTACTTCATGTTTTGAGACACTCATTGTCACAAAGCAAGTTGTATCCATAGGTTTTGATTAACTTACAGAGGAAACTTTCAAAATCTTGGGATGTTCTCGAGGAGAACTTTAAGGAGGTGGCATAACCTCCGCCCATGTACCCTAAATGCAGAGACCTAAATGCAGAGAATCTCAAGTAAAGAAGGGACGGATTCAATGTTCTATAAGAAAAGGCACTTGGTCCAAAAAGAACATTTTGAGATTCACCGTTATAATGAAAATGGCATTGTCATTTTTTGTGCCTGCTCGTCCAATATCGTGATATAACCTGTGATTACTTGGAAAGAAGGGGTCGCATAGCCAGAAGTGATAGGCAAGGGTAATTTTTAGGCTCAATAATTCGTGGATTATTTCAAGAGTATCGCAGGAAAGAGGCAAAAGCGACAACTTGATGAAATTGAAAAGAACGGGGTATTTTCTCTGGTTACACAGTGGCAGGATACACAGCGGTAGGATAAGGAGGGGCAGAATACGGCGGAATACGTTGTGTACTTAACTTCACATGGTTGGCTAATGTTTCAATCAAGAAAGTTGGGAAACTCGTCGAAGAGAAACTTGTGGCAGAAGCAAGTGTTACTGTTCGGCTCAACACAAGTAGCCCACAATGCGGTATATTTAGACGACAGGAAGACTGCCGAGCCTGGGGCAGGAAGGGTTTTGACCTTGTGGATGCAGTAAAACCAAAATATCCTGTGTCTTTTTGTACAAACCATTCTGGGGACCGAGTTTCCATATAGCAACATGTGCATGATAACCCAAATTGGCGCATCGATTATGACTCGGATACCTATCGGCCTGGTATTACGTGTTTTTAAACTCTAACATGCACGGGTTGAAACGGCCAAGGCCTTTGAGCTAAATGACGCATGTGTAATGTGCTTGCTTTATGTTTCTAAAAACCTCGGCAAAGGGTGCCATAACCGGAACCATAAAACAAAACAACACAAACACACCAACACAAAACAAAGCAAAATAGAATGAAGTGAACTAGATAACTAAAGAACTCGGCAGCAAAAGAAAATAATGTAAATTGGTTTGTTTGAACAACAAAACAAAGGAAAACAAGGCAAAATAAAGTAAAGTAAAACAAAACCAAAACCAAAACCAAAACCAAAACCAAAACCAAAAATCTTGGATTGCTTGACTATTCCCGTAGTTTGTTTCCCTGGAGAAAATATTCACCACCTAGCCACTGCGACGTGACATGGTTTGTGGCCTTGTCTCCCGCAATGTCCCTATTGTTCGGTTTGGCCAATATGCACATATTCTCCCTTGGTCATCCTCTTTATAGTCTATCTTCTAGACTTTAACAGATGCTTCTCTCGTCAATGGCTTGTTGCAATATTTTCTAAAGCGTACATGTTTAGTGTGAGGTGACATCGGATTTTGTTTAACACACTTGAAGCTGAGGACTTTGGTTGTGTGACCAAGGTTCCATCCAAGAGTTGGCTTCTACATGTTGAGATAACTGTCGTTTTTTTTTTCTTGTCTTTTTCTTCCCTTTTTTTTCTCTTTTTTTTCCCTTTTTTTTCTCTTTTTTTTCCCTTTTTCTTCCCTTTTTTTTCTCTTTTTTTTCCCTTTTTCTTCCCTTTTTCTTCTCTTTTTCTTCCCGCTGGCATGGCACTTAACACATACTACTTACTCATAACTCAAACCCTGCATGGTTGGCTGGTTTGGAACTATTCTATCGACAATTACTGGAACAAGGGATCCACTGACAATTTTAAACGGGCACTTTGAAAATTTAGGTTTCTGCGGTTACTAGCTGGTATTTTTATATTGCCAGCCACTTCTACCTGGTTATAATAGTAACAAGAAAGATAAAGCGCAAAACAATCATAATAAGGCCTTTTTGGAGGCCAAAGTTAATTCAATTTAAGACACCCAGGCCCCCAGTAATGATTTGTACTTTTCTTCAATTTCATACGTAGATAAAGGCTAACGGCAAATCAGTCAAAAAAAAAAAAAATACACTCCGCCATGAATTTAATATAGTCTCAAGAGTGTCGCGAAAACACTCTAATCGTTCTAATATCTTAGCGAATAGGCTAATGAGGGGAAGTGTACCGCTTACGCTTACAAAAGTTAAATTTAGGCCTCTGAAACCATGTCGTATGTCTACTATGGAATTTTTCATCCATGGAATGCATCTATAGAATTACTTGTTCATCCATGGACTTACTTGCTATTTGTCTCGGCCAAATCGCCACCAAACCCATATTAAACTTACTAGACTTCGGGATATCAGATGAATCTAATATGAATCAAACATCGCTCACCAGTTACATTAATTCAATAGCGAGAAACAAGTCATCCGGGTCCGCCATTATTCCCCCACTCCGTGGTCCATAGCTCTTGAGGTTTCTAGCCCCTAGAGCCACCCCATGAAATTGGTTGAAGAAATGATCCCAGGGTTCTTCATCGCTACCCATCGGGCTCACACGTCTATGGTAGTTTCCATACACTGTACTCTGATCCAAACAATTTTAGCGTGCAACAATTCCTTCCTTGGAAGATTATTCTCTGGCGCTGCCACCAATATGGCGTGTAGACATTTCTTAAGTGCCAATAGGCTTGTATGACAACTTTTATTTCTTGCTTTTCGGGCTAATTCTGAAGCAGAAAGTGGTTCTGTCACATTACACGGGTGAAACTAACCAGCCAGTGGCACTTTGTTGCTTCTGTGTCGTAACTTTTGAAGAGTGTCTTCCTTGAAACCCGTCAACTTCAAGATAATGATTTGAGGCATCCAATTCCAGCCAGTTATACCATGATGAATCATCCATGGGGTGATGGCTCGAATTGAATAGGCCTGACCCACTTGAAAATATTCAGAAGTAAAAGCCCTGGATGAAAGGGCAGAGTTTGGAAACTCATCTGGACTGGGGGTAGTGTCGAAATTTCATCCAACGAAGTTTGCAAACGTCTCCATGATCTTCAGTCCTGTTATGCCTTACTTAAGTCAATACTACTTCTATAAGATTGTAATTTGGGGTTTCTGATTGGCTTGGAAAACATCTTCATGCTTTTTTTTTTTCGCTTGTGTGCAATAAAGACAATGTTTGATTGAGCTTCTAAACACGGAGAGTTCCTTCCCGCAAGATCGCGGACCAAAAGCCCTCTCCGTAACCTATCCAACTAAGACACTGTTCGGGGTTCTCTTTACAACAAGAAATCTTTCAATACATCACGAGCACCAATTACGTACAATTGAGTAGACACTCTTGACCAAGACACGAAATAACAACCCCGCGGACCAGCGAACCCAACTTTGCCCCAACCCACGCAATGTCGCGAACCAAAAACACCAGCACTACTTGGCCCAGTCCGGGGCGTTGCAGGTGGGCGGCTTGCGTGTGCAGTAAACACCCGTGCACCGAGGGTTGACCCCAAGCTATGATAAGTCCGCGAAGTGGGTCCGGGCTAAATTGACGGCACAGGCAACAGTTGAACATCCTCCAGTTATAAATGGCCACCGAATCTTTATGTTTGCGCCAGCGCCAAATCAGTATGTGCAATAATATTGTCTTTCATGGACTGGAGAGTCTCTTGGTGTGTTTCAGCCCAGTTTTTTTCTTTTGCATTGCATGTGTTTATGTGATTATGCCCGTTTCATGTGTATCCAAATATGCCACGTGATATAACTTCCTCTCAAACGGTTACTTTTACATTACTTCAATATTTCACCTAGAATTTTCTGTGTTACTTGCCTTAAAAATCCCCCAGATCTAATCACTTCTTGTACTAACCTCCTAGATGCGTTGGAGCGCATGCTTCACCTTAATAAAGACGGAGCCGCCGACTTGACATTGGCGTCTAAAAACGAGGAAATCGTGTGGAAGGTTCTAGTCATGGACCGCAAATCCCAAGCGGTTATCTCGTCAATTTTGCGTGTCAATGATCTTCTAAGATGCGGCATCACAGTGCACACGCTCATTACTGCCCAGAGATCGCCATTGCCGGATGTGCCTGTCATTTACTTTGTAGAGCCCACATTGCAAAACGTGTCATTAATCATTCAGGATTTGCAGGACGACAAGTACGAATCTTTCTATGTGAACTTTACCCTGGCAATCAAGCGCGAGCTCTTGGAGGAGTTCGCCAAGAAGGTGTCGTTGTGTGGCATGGGCCACAAAATCAAGCAAGTTTACGACCAGTACTTGGACTTCATAGTGACCGAACCCAACTTGTTCTCCCTAGACTTGCCGCGCATCTTTACCAAGTTCAACAGCCCCTCCACTTCCGAAGACGATATCCACGCGCTTGCCAATGTTATTGCCGATGGCTTGTTGGCCAGTTTGGTGACCATGGAGTCCGTGCCGATTATCCGGTGCCCGAAAAATGGCCCTGCTGAGCTTGTGGCCACTCAATTGGACATGAAGTTGAGAGACCACGTGTCGAACTCTCGCACGGCTGCCTCCCTGATCCAGCAGCGGCCTGTGTTGATCCTCTTGGATAGAAACATCGATATTGCCTCAATGTTTTCCCATTCGTGGATCTACCAGTGTATGGTCAGTGACGTGTTTGAGTTACGCAGAAACACTATCCGCGTGGCTAAGTACGCCGACTCTTCTGCAAAGCCTCAGGTGAAAAGCTATGACGTCGACCCCAAGGACTTCTTCTGGAACAAAAACTCTCAGTTGCCGTTCCCCGACGTGGTGGAAAATGCAGACATCGAACTCAACACTTATAAGAAAGAAGCACAGGATCTCACTGCCAGAACAGGAATCTCGTCTTTGAATGATATCGATCCAAATGCCAATACAGACACTTCGCTTATCCAGCAGGCCGTGGAAGCTTTGCCCGAGTTGACGGCTAGAAAGGCCACCTTGGACATGCACATGGATGTTCTTGCGTCGCTTTTGAAGGAGCTCGAGGCACGGTCCTTGGATAAGTTTTTTGAGGTCGAGCAAAACTTCAACAACCCTAAAGTGCAGAGCGAGTTTCTTGAGCTTTTGAAGTCGGATTCGAAAAGAGACAACTCCTCCGATAAGCTCCGGACGTTCTTGATCCTCAACTTGCTCACGGAATTACCACCTAACTTTGTGAGTGACTGCGAGGCCATCTTCTCGTCCAAATACCCTGAAATCGACATGAGCTCATTCAAGTACATTGTGAAATTCAAGCAGATTCTAAAATTGTCCAAGAACGTCATGCTCAATGAACAGTCTACCAACAATGGCCATTCACTTGCAGAAAATAATTCCGCCTTATTCACAGGTCTCTCGTCTAAGCTCTACGGGCTCACGGAGGGCAGGATCTCCGAGGGAATCAGTTCCTTAGCCACAGGTTTGAAGAAGTTGTTGCCTGATAAGAAAAGCCTTCCTATCACCAATGTTGTCGAGGCAATTATGGAGCCCAATAACGCGTCAAACAACTCTATACAAATCACCGATGAGTACTTGTACCTAGACCCGAAATCCAGGGGCGGCCACTCAAAGCCACCAAAGAGGCAGTCTTACGACACTTCGGTGGTGTTTGTTGTGGGTGGTGGAAACTACTTGGAGTACCACAACTTGACTGAATGGTCTGCACAGCCCAACAGAGTGGCCAAGAATATTGTCTACGGAAGTACGGACCTCGTGACTGCCAAGGAATTTTTGACCGAGGTTTCGGACTTGGGTAAGTTGGAAGGCTAGACGCGTGTATCTTATATATTGACAGTATGTGTTTTCAGTCGGAATCAATGAGAGAAAAGGTTTAGATAGATAAAAGAGAATGAGAATAACAAAAGCAAAACGACTCACATCACCCGTTCAATATTTTTTTATATAGAATTTCTTGCTCGGTCTCATTTTATTTGGTCAAGAGAGACAATCAAAGATAACCCTTGGTGTTTTCCAAGACTTTCATCGAACGAGACGAATCCAAGAACAAGAGCTCACACTCCTCTATGTCGGTGATAATGATTTCACTGCGGTTAGCGGTTTTGCTCAAAATTCCCGCAGGGGCCAACAATTGCAATGCGTAACGTAAAGAGCTATTAACTCCGTGGTGAGACAACCTGTCTAAGGCTTCAGGGGTCACAAAAAGACCCTCTAATGTGGCACGCTTGGAGATGATTGTCTTTATCTCATCCTGGTTATATGGCAAAGTCTTGACTATTAAAAGACGGTCGATCAAGTCTGGTGGACATCCATGTGGGTACTTCGTCTCGTCATCGGTTCCACGGATGGTTGTCATTCCTCTGTTCGAAGCCAAAACAACCACGGGGGCCATGGAACTTTCCAAGGCACGGTTCAAGTATGTGAAGATTTCAATGTCCAACATGTTGACTTCGTCAATAAACAAAACACCAGGAATCAATTCGGCCACACCCTGGTCGATGTACTTGGCCACGACCTTGTTGACCTCGGAGCGCAATTTGTCGGTGATTTCGGTCTTCTTTGGCTTCAACAACTGCCCCATCATCGAGAGAACATCCTGGCCGCCTTGAGGACGAGCATTGGCAACATCCAAGTCGTGCAAAGTGACCTCCTGGACGATCTCCTTCTTCTTATGAACCTCTCCCTTAGGCAAAGGCACGTATTCCTCGGCCTCCAAGTCAAACTCGGTCGCGTAGGCGTCGGAACGACCCACTCTTTTCACGGCACCGGTGTTTGCTTCCACATAGATGACATCTCCAACCACTACGCGTTCTTTTTGGATACTTTCGTAAATGCTTGGGTCTAGACGTAAACTTTTGGTACCTTTTGCGGTTTTTAAGCCCACGATCACATGGGAAATGGTCTTGCCGTAACCACCCAAAGGGTTTTCGGCCTCCTCCGGAGTTAATTCAATGACTTCTCCCTCGTATACTTCCTTGGTTTCCTTGATACGCAAGCCGATGGCCTTTCTGAAGTTTTCCATCAACGCTGATGTCTTTTTCACCTCCGCACTGTACAATTCACTTCCTACAATGGGGCAGAATGGCACTTTTGGACCCAATTCTTGCGATATAGCCAAGGCCAAAGCAGTCTTACCTGTTCCTGGAGCACCTGCCAACAAAATGGCCTTGCCGCTCATTTTCTTTGTTTTGATCAAATCCACAATGATTCCACACGCTTCTCTGGCCTCGCCCTGGCCCACAAAGCCTCCATCAATTTTCTTAGCGAGTCCATGCTCGTCCAACCCGAGACCCTTGATATGCGTGTGAGCAGCAGTTCTTGACTCCTTTCCTTGAGAGTCCTTGACTTCGTTAATCTGGACCATTTTTATTGTTATTCGTAGTTTTTATGGGTTCTAGCTGCCTCACAAAGGGTAACATAGGATTCTTTCGATGACGCGGCCCATATGAAGGACATTGCGAAGGCCGAAGGGAAACCAGGAAAACATGGAAAACACCGAACACCTGCTTTTGGGTGTACTGAACTCGCAAGCATTTTGCGCGGACGCTTTGCGCACAGCACTGTGGAGACCAGGCGAGAGCCCACTCTGTGGCGTCTTCAGAACAAGGAACTGAGGCTGGTAATAGATTCCGTAACGAGAAGTTGGATCTGGGGGCTTTAACTCAATCATTGTTTTTGTGCACATTATCAGGATGTCAAGAATATTTTAGCTAAGGAAACCTTCTGTGAAAAGGCGGGTATCATTCAATAAGGTGCACACTTGTCGTTTTCCCAAAGTCAAAAGCAAATCCATTTGTAGCTGTACAATATGACACTTCCTTAATTTGGTGCCCTTTTAAAGACAAACACACTGTTTATTCTAGCTCATATGATTTTATGCACAATGGGGGGTTCTCAGCGCTAACTTTTGATATGAGCAGAATCACGCCCACAGAAAACGCCAGTCAGGGATACAAACATAATGAGTGAATGGCGATGAAGAATTATTGCTTCAGTGGAAGAAGTTTTGAGACATTCGCCTTCCCAAAAATGCTTTAGGAAACAAATACATGGGAAGTTTCCCTTGTATTGGTTTTAGGACGAAACAAGGCCGAACACAAAAACAGGAGGTACAGTGATACACCACCTGAAATTATAGTGAATTTTGAAAAAGATCATTCTATAATGGATTTTTTTGAACAAATTCTCTAAGGACGAAGATACATATCTTGAAATATCAAGCGCCCGTGATTTTTTTTTTCTTCTGGGAGGCTAAACTGTTTTTGCAGCCAGTTCAAAAAAGTGCGTGGCGATTAAAGTTGTACGCTGCAAGAATGGTGCATCACATTTGCGAGGCATTTTCCATCTGAAAGCTTCCCTAGAAAAGTCAGTGGATGAAATTAACCGCCCTTTTTATTTTCCCTTAATACTGACTTTTTATCTCGCAAGCTCTATTTCAAAGCACCGGAGTTAGAACACTCAAAATGAGACCCACTCGACGAATCACGCAACATAATGCACCAAATTAACCAAACGACTATCCCCGTTATAGATGTTAAATTCGCTTCACTGTGTATACTTTTTAACTACAGGGTGATGACGACGATTACGTGATTTAAACAGTTTCAGAAGGGTATAACTTCCACAACATTTTGGAAAGATTTTATGTTTTAAAGACTGGAAGGAAAGCGCATTCATTAATAGCACATTCTCCATAAACCAGTGTTAGCATTTAGAGCTTTTGAATGATCATTGAAATGTGGAAAAGAAAAAGCTCAAAGAAAATATTCGAGCTTGGCTCACCAGCTTCAAGCTTTATGATCTAGTTGAACTGCAGTGTATTCAACCTGCTTAGGTACACCATGCCGCAACGAGTTAAATGGACATGTGCAAATGTGATGACAAGAAAATTTTCTTCTTGAACCTTTTAGCAAAAAAGAAAAACCAAGGTATAATTGCAGCAAAAACAACAGAATCTTCAGTCTCGAGAAACCATGGGTCTTTTCGGGAATTCCTGAGCTATGGGAGCTATTATTGACCCTGTGGTAAAAGAATGAGCATGATTGCTGTTGATTCTTTGAACCAATTTTCTTCTTATGGGATTTTCAGGAATCGGGTTTACAAAAGTAGTTGTGAACACATTGCCCAGAAGATACCAACTAAGACAGGGTTAAAACTCTCAGGGTTAGATGAATAAAGAAAGCGTGAAGCTTTAAGTTTTGTTTTTTGCAGACTTCAACAGCTGAATAAATAGCTTTATTAGACTTCAAAAGACCTCAAAAAACCTCAAGAAAAAAAGAAAAAAAAAACTCAGTTCCCTTTGAAGCCAGGATAAACTTTGTTTGGTTTGAAATCAAAAGTCAACTTCATACTCCTCTATGGGACCATACCAAACAAACAGACTGTTTTTTCCACAGACACATTGATTAAATCATAAAGATATCGATATTTGTTCTTCAAAAATAACTAACATGCTGACACGTATTGTTACCAAGCAAAACGTTCAACGATCGTTACCGTCAGAACACATCTTTCTTTTTCCCCATTATTTGCACATCAGCTAAAAAGGAATTCATTACTTCAATCCGAGAAAACCTAAGCAGCCTCAAGATATGCTAGAAACATTGAAGCACAACCGCCCTCAAGTACGTATATTTTGCTTTTTCCTCAACACATTGTCAGGGTTTCAGTTATCTCAGGGACGTCAGGTCTCAGGGGTTTCAGTTATCTCAGGGATGTCAGGTCTCAGGGATGTCAGGCCTCAGGGATTTCAGGTCTCAGGGATGTCAGGTCTCTGGGATGTCAGGTCTCAGGGATTTCAGGTCTCAGGGATTTCAAGGATTTGAGGGGTCTCTGGGGTCCCAGGGATCTTCTTCAGGGAGGAACACCTTCCTCTTGGCTGAAAACATTCTTTCCCTTAAACCCGTGGCAATCCCAAACCCCAGACCAAAACTAAAACTGAACAAACCCGACTCTCAACGCACAGCCTCTAAAGCTCTTCATTTTTCGCCCCCTCACATGAATTCTGTCTCAGGTTCTACTTACCCGTTATACTTACAATCGTGACTAGCTAGTCATGGCCACGTTCTCGCTTTTACACTACCAAACTCACTCGGAATACATTTAAATCCAACTGCATCCAAACTAATTAAAATATACTGTTAGAAAGGGACTAGAGACAACGTGAAGTTGAACAATGGGGTGGTTTGAAACCTGCAACTAAATCCGGAAGGTTTCTATGAGAATAATCAAGTGATGGTTGAGAGCCTCGTCTCACACCGAAGTATTTCTTCTTAAAACTGGCCGAAAAATAAAAAAAAAAAAAAAAGAACACAAGAAAGGAAATACACAAGAAAGGAAATACACAAGCAAGGAAATACACAAGCAAGAATATCCACTTTTTCAATGCATGATTCATCCACCGATCCAAGAATCTGCTAACCGTTTTCTGTTTGCCAAAGGAAGCCATGAATGCACCATAATACACACTATCCTACGGTTATGGGTATCCATTATTTACACCTAGTCATGAGAGACAATTTAAACCCTGAAGCTTAAAAAACAACAGGTTACTAAGAAATAGGCGCCCATTTCTTGGCAAATTTACCATGAGCTCATACCATAGCGTCATAATCATGGGTATAGGCGGTAACAAGAGAATGGAACCACACAACACACACCCATGTGCATCCTCCGCTCCATCTCCCGTTTCTCCCTTCCTCGATTGCTCTTCCACTGGCTTGGAGCTCCATATCTAATCCAAGCATCTAAAACAATCAACTCTTCGTAAACAAAAGTGACTGCAACACCACTAAACCAGTGCTTTTTCTTACCCAACATTCCTATGGCCATGTCATGCTCCAAAACATGTAACACCACGTTCGGGACTGCCACGTTAATAGACAGAATTCCCAATAGACATGCTTTTCCTCTGTAGAAGATTTCCTAATACGGAATAAAGCCCTTTATGTACAATACAAACCACCCATGTGCGCCTCCCAAACAGGCGCTCGACGCGTGCAGTGTACATTTAAGGTTTCTGTTAAAATGGTCTCGGACTTCTGATGCGCGCAAGGCAAATATTTTGAATTTCGTTTAAACTTCTGCAACAGTGCTAAATTAGTGTTGCCGAACTAAAGGCTGTGTCGTGAAGCATAGTTGGCGATATCCTAAAAATAAGAAATACAAAATAAGAAACTTAGGCGAAATATACCTGGTAGTAAAACAATAGACTGCCGATGCATGGGTCCGGATTCGCCATAACCTGAAATTCCGCAAGGACATTTCTTTTTTTAAGCAACAACTGGATCTTCTATTGAGATGTTTGTCTAGTGGGCCAGCCTGAAAGTTTTACAAGATTCAAAATTACATTAAGCGTAGTAGATGCAACAAGTACAAGAAGCCAAGAAAAAGAGGAAAAAGAAATTCAAACCTAATCCTAATCCTAACAACAATCATCCCTGCATGTTTCGCCTAGCTGTCTCTTGTTTTACCGCCAGGCAGTCTGGGGCTCCGGGGCCACGCGATGCACCCTCGGATGCACGTAGTGCGACATTAGTGAATTGGCCCTGTGCATGGTGCGTAGCTTAGATGCTTTTTTTTCTTCCTTATTCAAATAACCGTTTCTGCATTGCAACCTCTCAATAATGCTACATTTTGGTTCTCGTGGCGGACTGTGAAGCACGAGTCAAGGTTTTATTCTTGACCTGTGCAACTAATAGAGAGATGGAAAAAAAATATCAACCTTCTGGGGATAAGCGAATTGCGCACTCAGCACGGAAATATATGTCCGTTCTTATTCATGTCTGCGCCCGGCAGGAGGGTGGGGGAAAATAGCTTATTTCCACAGACTACGAAGTAAACTCCAAGGGCTCCGCGGGCCAATGGAAGTAAAACTCTAAAATCGGGGTTCATAAAATATACGTTACTATTGTTGCATCTTCTTGCAAGCCACTAAAAAGCGAACAATAAATATAATCCATTACTGTGTGGGCTCCACTGGACTTTGCTCCACTGGACTTTTCAACATTTGCCGTCTTCATCAAGTGCGATAATCGATGATGATATTGATTTTTTTAACAAGCCGCACTGTCTTCCCATTCTCGTGAAAATATATGCACGTCATGAGTCGTCTAAGAAACGTGTGTGTATCATCTTTGTCTTGATACATCTATAAGGAAAGATTCTCTAGCTTGAGAAGACTCTACCCAGTGCGCCGGTCATCATTATGCTTTTCAAAATGCCCAACCACCATGGAGCCTTGACTTGAGATGACTACTTACTCTTCGTCAAACTCTACTTCTTCTGCTGGCTCCTTTGGTTCCTGACTCTCAGACCACTGCGTCACATCATCGATGTAACTCAAAATGGTTGCCACAGATGTGCTATCTTTAGAGCAGTCCAAAGGTAAGAATTGCACCATGCCAAAATCATCAACAAGATTGGCAATTGCCTTATTAAGCCTGGTGTATTTGGGGTTTAATTGGTTATCGGGATCATTCTCTAACACCAATGGATCTGGGTTCAAGAATCTCTTGAGTTGCTTCTTCGACACGTCCGATTTGATTAGATCAGATTTGGAGAGAATGTTGATGTGGGGCAACTCCAACAAAATCATCGCAGACATGGCACTCAAAGCCCCGCTGAAAAATTTCGAGCGGTCAATGACAAATGGAGCCTCCAACAAGTAAGTTGCACAGAGATTGAAGTTGAGTGATGTTTGTAGATGACGCACGATTGTAGGTAGAACTGGAACATGTGTGTATAGTTCGATTTGTCCTGGGCAATCGAAGATCAAGTACTCGTCATTATAGTCTCCAATCTCCTCATCCAACCAGTCCAAATTGTTCAAGAGATATTCAAAGCAAAACACAAGTGCTCCATTAGGTCCAAGGTCCATTTCATCCATGACATCTTCCACGCAGATCAAATCCTTGATGTCTACTGTAAACTCAAATTCCGTTGCTTCTGCGGCCGGATCCAAGTTAACAATATGCGCACGCCGCCCAATGGATTGCATGTGTGCTATAATAGAGTTACAAAACGTCGATTTTCCGGCTCCGGCTGGCCCAAGTACTAATACTCCCACACGTGACATTTCTTGGTGATGCTTAGTAAGATGAGGTACGTGATGAAAGTGCGAGCTTTCAGTTAACCTCGCTGCACCATGATGAGGCGTGCGCACCCCAAAATAAAAATGGCGCGCGTTCTAAATTTAGGGCCTGCACCAGCAAGGGTCGTAGTCATTTTCCATTTGAATAAGGGCATCAATGTGATGAACTTTAAAAATATCTTCACACTGTCTTTTAAGAATTGCGGTATTCTCTCCTCTGTAGACTTGGATGTGGATAAATCCACCTAACTTTCCGTCGCTGGCCCAGAATCGTGGAGTAGTAAATGACTTAATACCTCTGATAGTGGTGAGTTCATTCAAGGCACAACGCACCGTGGCTTCTTTCTTGGTATCTAACTTGAGTAAAAGCGTAGATGCCGTGGATTTCATGAGTGGCACTGCAGTCATGAAGATAAGTACAGCGATTATGATCGAGGCGACCGGATCAAAGCCTTGCCAATGGAACATCTTGGTAAGAATTGTGGAAATCACAACACCAACTGAGCCCAAAGTGTCTGCTAAGATGTGCAAGAAAATTCCCCTCATATTATCATTCATCTCGGTGCAACTATCGCTACTCTCGGCTTTTTGGGTTGCAGGAGCATGATTGTCGGGAGAATGAGTGGCGTGCGAATGACCAGCAGAATGGGCATCTGGGGAGTGATTACCACTCGTATGACTGTCATGTGAATGGCCATGTGAATGGTCATGTGACAGATTATGAGACTGGCTGTGAGAATCATCATGTGACTGAGTATGAGACTGGCTGTGTGAATCATTATGTGAATGACCATGCGACTGGCTGTGTGACTGGCTGTGTGAATCATCATGTGAGTCCTTGTGGGAGTCCTTGTGGGAGTCACTATGAGTGCTATGAATATCACTGAGAGATTCACTATGGGTGGGCTCACTCGCACAAGAATGGCTATGTGAGTGACCATGTGAGTGACCGCCGTGCGAATGGGCATGGCCATGGTTGAATGCAAAAATACCCACGATGTTGACCAAGAGACCCAAGATCGACACGACAATCAATTCAGTTGTTTGCTGTAGGGCTACCGGGTGAAGTAAACGGCCAATGGCTTCAAATATAATGCTTCCACTTATACCCACAAGCAATGTGCCATTGGCAAACCCAGCCAAGTTCTCAAAGTTCTTGAGGCCAAAGGGATATTTACTGTTAGGGTTAATTGGGTTCTTCAGTAAGATTCCAGCAACAAGTCCCAAGGCTAGCGAGGCGCAGTCTAGCGCCATGTGCAATGAGTCAGAAAGAAGACCAAGTGATTTCGAGCGGAACGAATATAAGAGCTGCACAAACATGAAGGCGGTGTTGAGCATGAGGAAATGGAAAATAGCTTTTGTGTCGGCGTGAGATAATATCTCAGTCAAAATCTTTGGTTTCTGGGGAGCTTCATCGGAGTCTTCCGCCGCCTCAGTGATCAGATGCCGGAGCCTATCGACTTTAGTCAAGCAAGGAAGCAATATGCATACAGCGGCATCCATAGGTGAAAAGCGACGGGTCGTCAAGACAAAGCATTCTAAGCAGTAAGAGAAGAGAGCAATAACAAGAATATTTGTTCTCGAAGACACGTGATTATGTGAAGCCAGAAACAAGAGAAGCGAGGAAGTTGCAAGGGTAATGGCCAAAAAGGGCAAGTCTATAGAGCCCAGGATAAAAAGACCTACCAGCAACACGGCAGCAAGTAAACAAACAACCGGGAATGGCGGGTTGTAAGTTGATTTTGGGCGAGTGTTTGAAGCCGCCTTATTGACGAGCCAGAATGAGCATGCAAGTGCCAAGTATCCAGCACAAACGGGACCAGTCCCTGTTGCAGATGTCTGGTAGGCTACGTGGATATCATAAATGAACAGGAGAGGAGTACCCACATTCCAGTAGTTCACAAAGAGGCCGAAATAAAGCACGGACACACGCGTGGCCGAAAGTACCAGCAGCGCAAGGTAGAAAAGAAACAAGCCTGCGGCCAAATCGATAGAAACACGCACAAAAGATGGCTCAGCGAGTTTCAACCTTGTCAGCAAGTTACCGATGCACGAGAGAAGACAAACATGCAATAACAGCACAGCCACGCGAGCTGCAAAAGCATACTTGGACGCGACAGTTGATGTCGACACGGACAAATCACTAGCAATCACCGCGAGCGGTAATGACACCAATACCGGTAATGCAGAGAAGAACGGCGAGTCGTTTTTTAATGACGGCAGCCCATTTTTCGGGCGCAGCATTATATTGCTGGGAGTTTTGTGGGGATTTTCATCGAATTGGCCTGCTTCAGTGTCTTGTTGGCGAGGCGCAGGTGCAGAGGACAGAAGAAATGGGTTTTGGATGAGCGACACCGACGGAATGGACTGGAGTTTCGGCTGGAAAGGCTGTTTTGGAGGAGGATAAGACTGGCTATTTGGAACGTGTAGTTGATCCATCGGGAAACTGTGGGGAAGGGCGTTTCTAAGGGGAAAGGACAGTCGTTGTGTTTGGCTTGTTTGTGGAAAAAAATTAACCGTGGAAATCGGAAAGACGTAGCCAAATTTAGATTGCATGTATTCAGCGACATGACGTACAGTGCCAGACGCACTCGCGCACAGGCCCTAGGGCATGGATGGTGAAATGAGGTTATGGAGGGCGGGGTCCCCAACTTGCGACCCGCGCGGTGTCGATGGATATAACGATTGGATGGGCTTCAGCAAAGACTTCAGGTGCCGGCGGCCAATGGGGTGCTGACAGAGATTGTGGGAGCCTATTTGAACTATTTTTTTTTGTTTTCAACCCTTCCCTCTTTCCCTCTTTTCTTTGTGTCTTTCTTTCCACGAAAAATATCAAACATCCCATAAAGATCCACGCATTTCTTGCAAGTCGTCGGGAGCGTGCTGTTCAAGGAAAAAAACGTGTAGCTGCTGAACACACTGAAAGAAACAAAAGAGCTAAAGGCTAAAAGCTGTTGAGTTTGCTTAAATTACCAATAAAATGCAAGAACTAAGAAGATTTCCTAAAAAAACTGGAATCTTTAGTGTATATGTCCAACCAGGTCCCGTGAGAAAAACAGGTATCCGCACTCAATTTTGCCCCAGTTTTTTTCAGTTACAGGTTTGCAGCCAAAAAAAAAAAAAAGACGACGTATGATCAACCATCCTTTCCCTGGTATTTTTTGGTAAAAGTATGGTCACTGAGAATTAAAAAGAATAGGGGGGATATGTGATTTATTTGGCCAGGAGGTCCACTAGAATACGGCCGAAGAAATGGAATACCACGCCCGATGGAGGGGCGTGGCGTCAAGCAGCAGTCCGTTTAACTAAGGAAGATTTTAACGCCGTCTATATACAATTAGCCTGGTGAAACGTGGGTTTGTTTTTACACTGAGGAGGATTTTTATTGATTATATATGTTGTGGAAGCAAAAACCCCACCTTTGCCTCTTTGAAGTCCATTTGTGCTTCAACTACACGCCATCTGAGTGAACTCCACGAAGCACCACCCTCCACTTTGTATAACGATATTCTGGTCTTTTCAAGGATTACCGAAGCCCTCGCAATTTTTAGGGCCAGCGCGCATCGTCGTCTTGTTGGAGCAACCAGTGACGTCACGCATTGCCAAGGCTGTTTGGGCATATGGTCCACTGGACTTCGGCAAGGGCCGGAAAAACCTAGAGGCATTTTAAGAACGCAGAAGCACATTCTAATTTAAGCCTAGAACATCACACTTTTTGAAGAGATTTTCTTTGTGTATGTGTTTGTGTGCGTCTGTGTGTGTGTGTTTCTGTTTTTTTTTTTTGAGGATGGTGATTTTTTCGAACATGTTTTTCAGCCACGTTGCCGGTTTTTTTAGTGCTGGCTCGCAGGGTGGGAGGACGTCGCAACCCGGCATGTGCACGTGGTTGTCCCAATAGAGCTTCGAGGTTCTCTTAAAGTGGAAAGATTATTGTTCGTCAGGTTTAAGGTTTCCCTTTATGGATTTTCCTTTTGTGGGTGATAACTACATTTTTTAATAGTCGTTGATTTTTTTTTTTTGGCGGAACAAACGTGTTCTGGTCAATGTTTTCGAAATCTCCGGGTCCACGAAGGCCCAAAAAAGAGTGTGTGTTGGAAATTCTCGTGAGGGCGTATTTTTCGCACAGCATGGCCAAGCCCGTATTTAACAATAATCATGGGCCTTCATTGAAGAATGGTCTAGCGGAGAAAAATCCCCTATAAAAAAAAAAAAGAGATGTCTTGGTTTCGACCTCCACTTCCAAGGCGTGTCTTGTCATGGAACACCTGCTACGTCATGGGTACACATGGATTGCCTAGACCGACTAAGCGCAAGTCTCTCTATCCTTATAGGGAGGATATTAGGGAAAATAGCCGCGGGATCATGAGAAACTATGGGGTAAAATGACTCAAATTGGAGTGAAAGATGTTCCTTGTGAGACCACGATCCTTTTTCCCTTCCTTTTGAAACTTGTTGAGGTTTTGGTTTGTATTTTTTTTTTTTGGATCGCGCTCAGCGACACCCGAAGCCATATGTATTGGAGGCCAAAGCTATGGTAGCATAAAGCAGGCAATGTATCAAGTATTGGGGCATTTTGTTTCATTTTCGATTACAATAGAAATACTTCAACAAAAGCCCCCTATATGAAGTGAAATAAGCACCAAAGTCTAGAGAAGCTGGTCTTAACTGGCCCGAAGGTTTGAGATGAGAATGCTTGTGCCCAATGTGGGGTCCATATAACATGCTTCAAGGTTTCAATAATCTGGCCCACTCTTTAATTAAATTAACTCAAATTTAGGGAATTTTTCTCTCTGGGTTTTATTTTCCTGGTTAACTTGAAATTAGTTTAAAGCTTTTACTATAACCCTTAGACAGTCTGGTTCACCTCAAGAAATCATAGAGGTTGAGGCGAAGGCAACCACTAGGTGGTACAACAAAACTGAGGTTTTCAAATGGTGAATTTGATTCTTTTCATATGATTTTCAGCAGAAACACCCACTAGGATCTTTTCTTTTTTCTATTTTGGTGCGATTTTTACATGTTAAGTTTCAACTACCAACCTCTTCAAATCCAACTGAGTTCTCTCCTTTATACCAGATCTGGGTGTACCGAAAACAGCATAATTTCTCGTTGTCTCTTTCAAAATAAGAGTGCTGGTAATGTGAACACGGAAGAAATGGTAGGGCCGTATGCTCTAGCATAAACTGATGTTCTCAACGGGCCTTCGTCATACAAGAAATGTACCCTTACATGGAGGTCTGACGTGAGGTTTAGACTAACTCGTTTGCATCCACAGAAATACCCCCTTTTTCACGTTTATAAATGGGAAAGCTTTCAATATCATGGATACCAGCTAAATAGAATCAAAGAAAACCCTTTTGTTGTTATGGGCACAGAAAGGATTACCAAAGTATTGAGGCCTGTCAAAAGGCCTTCGATAAGGCCACGCCACCCAAAAGAAGGTAATGTGTTATTTGACTTGTCATAAAAGGACCACTTTTCTAAAACGGGGAATTTGCTGGTTTGAAAGAAATTGTTTGTTCATGAGTAAGTCTATAGATCTATTATATAGGGTAGTTTTTAGGGAGCACATTTCGCCTTCCAACTTGGACCATTACATTAGTGGGTCAGTGAATACAAGGGAATTAGCCGCGACCTCATGTTGGAGTGCTTTTTCCCTGTAATTGGCACATTCTTATATCTTCGGGTACTGCAAGTGATTGAATTGAGCCCGAATTCACGTTGCTGAATCTAGTCTATAGTGATTTAGAGGCCTCGCAACTTAATGGCCAGTGTTGGGAATGTACGCGACATCAGCTATTTCACTAAGGACATTATAACTACCATGCTTAGTTTAAAATTCAATATGTCTTGGGAAAAGTGAACCCTCCGAAGACGATTCTTTAATTAGAAAAATACACCCGGAACAATGTCTAGTCAGCATTTCGACGACGAACATGTTTCCTGTGTTCCCATACACTGCAGGAGAATCTTCCTCTTTACCGTAGTCCAAAAAGAGTTCCACCTGCCTAAATACAACAGTAATGGATTCAAACATATGAAAGTTCCTGAATATGCTTTGACTGTATACTTAAAAAAAAAAAAAGGAATACTCCTGCATTAAAAAATATCCTTTTGATATGAACAAGTAGAGCCTTTGTCTGCACTATGCACAGTTGTAGTTGTTATCATGGTCGCAGTCGCAGGCGCACCACGAAACCTTCATTGGCTTCAACAGTCAAGTCGTCATGATCACGATAATCACAATGAAACAGTTTCGTTGATTATCAGAGAGGAGGGTGTCAGTTTCAGGTTTTTCTATAAGTATATAGCTTTTAGTTTTTGGAATGAGACACTTGGACAATAACAAAAAAAATCACCATACCAATACCAATACCAATACCAATACCAATACCAATACCAATACCAATACCAATACCAATACCAATACCAATACCAATACCAATACCAATACCAATACCAATACCAATACCAATACCAATACCAATACCAATACCAATACCAATACCTCACATCTCCTAAAAGTCAAACCCCCGAAAATACTCACGTGCTCCGACACTCTTCAACATTCGCTAGGTTCACCAGTGGCAACACGCCGGTCGCACTTGGGTGGCGCACTCGCCGTAGTGGGGACCGCGACCATACACCCGTGCCTCCTAGAGACCCACCCTCGCTCACTAGTTACAACCTAAGGCCCAGTGCCGCCGCTGACACTTAACCATAAAGGAGAGACACACTTTTCAAGTTCGTTGTGTTATTTTTCTAGTTTTATCCTCTTAAGATCTGATACTCGCAGCTAAATAAGCCACCCACCGCAAATACACGTATTCTCCCGCGAAAAATGGCGACTTTGGAGGAATTAGAACACGACGAGCTTCTCGACCAGGAAATCACAAATTCGTCTACCCAAGACATCATCAACCGGACCAAACTTCTTCACAATGACATTCAGGTGATGTTCTCCGAGTCACAGCGTCTTAGTCACGAAAAGGCGGTGATGACCGAACGCATCAAGGACAACCAGGATAAAATCAATAACAATAAGCAGTTGCCATATTTGGTGGGCAATGTGGTGGAAATCTTGAACATCGACGCCGAGAAGGAAGCGCTTGAACAGGGCGCTAACGTGGATGTTGACGCCGCTCGCCTGGGAAAACTGGCCGTCATCAAAACTTCCACCAGACAAACGATATTCTTGCCACTAGTAGGTTTGGTGGACCCAGAGACGTTGAAGCCCAATGATTTGATCGGTGTCAATAAGGATTCCTATCTCATTTTGGACACTTTGCCATCGGAGTACGATCTGCGGGTTAAGGCCATGGAGGTGGATGAAAAACCGACGGAAGACTACTCCGATATTGGTGGGTTGGATAAGCAGATCGAGGAATTGATCGAGGCCGTAGTCTTGCCCATGAAGCAAGCAGAGAAGTTCAAGACCCTCGGGGTGAAACCCCCTAAAGGTGCCCTCATGTATGGTCCTCCGGGTACGGGTAAGACGCTTCTTGCGCGTGCGTGTGCAGCGCAATCAGGAGCTACGTTCTTGAAGTTGGCCGCCCCGCAATTGGTGCAGATGTTCATTGGTGACGGTGCCAAGTTGGTACGTGATGCGTTCGCCTTGGCCAAAGAAAAGGCTCCTACCATCATCTTCATTGACGAATTGGATGCTATCGGAACGAAGCGTTTCGATTCCGACAAGAGTGGTGACCGTGAGGTACAGAGAACCATGTTGGAGCTTTTAAATCAACTCGATGGTTTTGGTTCCGACGACAGAGTCAAGGTGTTGGCCGCTACTAATCGTGTGGACACTTTGGATCCTGCTTTGTTGCGTTCGGGTCGTTTGGACCGTAAGATCGAATTCCCCTTGCCTTCGGAGGAGGCCAGAGAATCCGTGTTGAAGATTCACGCGCGCAAGTTGAACTGCGACAGCTCCTCGGTCAATTGGCGTGAGTTGGCACGTTCCACTGACGAGTTCAACGGTGCGCAACTAAAGGCAGTTACTGTTGAGGCAGGAATGATTGCTTTAAGAAACGGTAAGTCGATTATTCGCCATGAGGATTTCGTTGAGGCCATTGGCGAGGTCCAGGCCAGAAAGTCCAAGTCGGTGAACTTCTATGCGTAATCGTAGAATCCAGGTGTCAGCTGATAGACTTTCATGTGTCGACATCGAGTCTCGGGTTGGTTGCCGGCGTGTGTATATATTCATGGGTTGGAAATAAGAGCAACAAAAGGCAAAACAAAATAGTGTCATGTGCATGGAGGCCTCGCTTGACTCTGTTTCGGTGTGCCTCAACTGACGTATGGTTGTTGGCCCTTACTGTAATTAAGTTTTCACAGATGGGGTATGTGCCTTTCACGTGTTTCCCCAAAAGAATTCTAGGTGTTTCCTGGTGTGTTGTCTTGTGCTATATGATCCATAGGTGTGTTCTACGCGCAGAATTGAACATATTCTTCCTCAGACTAGCCTGTAGCTTTTAGATATATTCCATGGTACTTAACGCAGTCACTCCCCTATACACTCAGCGGATGGTTCCTAAGCTCCATATTTGCTCTATACATCTCGCGTAATCTCAACACATTTACTTATTTGTGCCTCTACTTCTGGGCCTTTTTCAACTCTTCACGCAACTTTTCCGTGAACTCGTCATTGGCATCGTCATCATCCCAATCTTCTTCCCAGAGATTGGCAGAGTTGAGCTGTGGATTGGTCTCGTTAGTCCACTGGGAATCTTCAGGGAAATCCTCAAACTCATCGTCCTCCTCTAGAGTTTTGATGATCTTCTCTTGTTCTTTGTCAGGCATTGCGGAGGATCTTCTTTTGGTGGTTCTTTTCCTTAAGGGCTCCTCTTCAAGAATATGTGTCTTGTTTTGCTCTTGATTTCCAAGATAGATGTGGAAGATGAAGCGTTCAGAAAAAAAATTAGTGTCCGTTTGATTCTCCAACAATGGTTCAGTGATCTTGTTGAATGGTGAGGTTAGTGGAGTGTGGCTGCAGTGTGCACTACCACGGTGAGTGGCGTGGGGCCAGAGCGCGGAACCGTGGCAACAGAGGCATGGCATATTTTTTGGTAATATTTTTTGGTAAAAGAAAAATTGATTAACACTATTTTTGGGCAGTGGTTACTTTTGTTTAAATGTTTTACTTTACTTTACTTTATTTTATTATATTATTCTTTTTTTCCTTTTCTTCTCGCATTTTTCTCTTTTAATTGATGGTATAGCATGGTTATTATGGATGGGGCCTTTACCCTGTCATTTACCCTGTCATAGGTGGGGCGTCTTATGGGTGGTGGATCTTCCTGGTTATAAGAATACTTGAGGTATGCCATTCGTGGAATGTATATTTGGGAATAGAGGAACTTTCTAAAGTCTCAATTAGTTTTAAGGAATTAGTATATATGGAAATCACAAAAAACACCCTACTTTGCATTTTTTTTATTGTGTTTTGAAGTGAAACTATTTCGCATTATTGCGAGAATTTACTAGAGATTTGGATTATAACTTTAGGAGGAAGTGTTGGAAGCCAATAGCGCCAAAAAAAAAAAAAAAAAAATCAAAGAAGAAGTCATAGTTACTTTAAAATGTTTCTTTTGAACCAGCCGAACGGGCAAAAGACCAAATTAAGCTTATCCGGAGACTCATATGAACTATAGTTCAGAATGACCTTCTATGGAGGTCTTAGTCTATAAAAAATACTAAGGCAATTTTGAAGCCATTTGAACATTGATCTAACATCAGATACGTGAATTTCATGGGTTTTATATCTAGCAGAGCAAATCTAGACTTTATTACCAGCCTTCTGTATTGTAGCAAAATCAAAGGATGATGCCACATTTGATCCCCTCAGTCATTTCTTGCTCTACAGAAACACCGGAAAGAAGAGAGCCCGACCTTGTTCCCATTTGTAACATCATTTGCTAATCTTTTATTTCGACTACGTAAAATTGAATAGGGTCATGGAAGAACTGCAGACTACGAAAACATCAATACGTGGAAGGCGTCGATATGTTTAAGATTGTCAATAGTCCGGTACCAGGATTCAAAAGCGCAAATGAGTCAAGATTTCCTATATTGACAAAAGGTATGAGAGAAACACAAGTTCCCCAGCGGTTGTCTTGTCTTAATTGTAATATGTGTAAATGTGATATTGTTTGATGGTGATATTCACCGCTTGTGTCACCTCGGTAATAAGTGGATGAATTGTCTTAACCACTTCCAATTGTTAGTTTTGAATCATAATGTTTTTGATCACAATTCGCTTTTGGGTTTCTGAAAGCTTGCCAATTTTTTGACTAATAAAGCCTTTTTGACTAATAAAGCCTGGAATTAAGCTTCACAATCGTGGGAGTTTTGCCACCCCATGCTCGAGAACACTTTTACCCAGTAAAAAATGTGATGTTCGTCTGGTGTGAAATAAAACCCCCAATTTAACACGTATATATTCCCCTTTCGAGAAGTTTTGCGGGGAATCTTTGGGAAGTAAATAATATTACCTAAAATGATACTTAGCCGTTATACTGTGGGCTTATTTTTGTCTGGAAATTGCTTCATTTGCGTGCTTCCGAGAACTTAAACGCCACAGAGTATCCTTTCGAGGTATCAACTCCTACTTTCGACCACTTTTTGGTTAAAAAGCTATTTAGGTGTTTGTGGACATATGTCAGAAATACAACATATGAGCAATAAACAATGCCGATAATAAGTAACCCTTAAACTTAAATATAGCCAACAAGGTAAGTTCTCACCTCTGGGAGACAAGCTGTGATATGATATGTGTGCTTGTAACCGATACACACGAAATGGCTCGAGAATTTCTTAAGGAGTGATGTCTGTGGTCATGGTTCAGTAACACAGTTACAGTGGCAAAATCTTTCACACGTGCTCCCCTCAATTCTGGAAAAAAGTATAGCCATTTTTGGTGGTATGGTGCTCAGTAAAACCATTTTTCTTTGAATACGTGTTGTATGGATGGATTAACCGGCGGCGAAGGACGTTGGTGGGTTATGGTCAAAGGCATGTTTTTATATTTCTCTTGTAGAATTATGAAAATAGTTTGTTTATTTCATCGAGAACACGCGTGAGCTGAATTTTTTTCTTTCACTTCACTGGACTCTCAAAACTGGAAACAATCAATTGAGTAATGGGGTTCAAGCTCAACAGAAAGCATACAACTCCTGAAATAAACCGGCATTTTCCTAATTGCGGTAAAACTCAAAAAGGGTAAATTTGAAACAAAACGGGCGGAACTTTCATATTGTATTGGTTCAAGTCTGAAGTCGTAGTATGAGTCCTCTTTTGATATACTAGACCACCGATTTCTTCAACCAGCTAGGTTGAAATACTCGAAAGAGGCAATGGTTAGGCCAAGCTACACCTTTCTTCCACGCCGGTTTTAAATATTGCTACAAGAGTTATATTATGCTGAAATTATCATGCGCTTTTATTATTTTTTTTGAGGGCACAAATCCGGAAAGATTGCAAATATCAGAAGTCAAGAACAATGAAGTGGGAATGATTTTCAGCATCACGACAATTTCATTCTCAAAACAAAAAATCCTCCCAGGCCCTGTAATAAAGTAAAGTTATTGCTTCTCCTTTTTCCGTAATACCTGCTCCCATATACTCAGCAAGAGTTTCTCTGTTTGATGAGCATAGCCCTTGAAAGTGTCCCTCTCCGCTAGATGCATCTTTTCCGCATCTTGAAAAGTACGTTTCCAGAACCAGAACCAATGCCAAAACCCCAGGAGAATTTGTTCGTGTTTTTCCACCTTGGTTTCTTTATCAAGTACTCCATGAGAATCCAACAATTGGATGAGCCTAATATTGAGATTGACAATTTGATTGACCAAGTATCGTCCCACTTCACCAACATCGTCGTAGAGCTCCAACGTGTAGAAGGCATCCAACATTAAATTAAATGTCCGTTTTACAAAACGCAACTGTAGAAAAAGCACCGTGTTCTCATGGACCAAAGTTCCTGCCAACGCTTCTATATCTGCGAGATCCTGGGCTAGTTTGTGCCTTACGGTGCCAAACCGGAACGTGTCAAAGTGAGAATCGGAAATAAACGATTTTAGTTGGGTAAAAAACCACTCAAGCAGGCCCTCTGCTCCCTCAGTCTCATTGTACGCTATTTCCTCTGCTTTGATCTGCGTCAGTTGCACTTGTTTCCAGCTATCATAAGCAGTACTTTCTTCGACAGTAATGTTTTCCAGTGGTATGATTTGGATAAGTTCCGTGAGTTGGGTGGGTTCCGTGAGTTGGCTATTTTCTTTGGCGTGGACGGCTGGGTCCGTGTTCCGGTACCGGTCCCACGTCTTGATACCTAGCTTTGGTGCCGTTCGAAAAGAAGGTGCTAATGAGGAAGCACACACTGCACACGCAACAAAGAGAAAAGTGAAGTGCATCTTGTCAGTGTATTGAATTGTGTTAGTTTGTTTTTTTGGAAAAAAAAACTAAGAACAAAGGTTAATGTAGTGAAAAGAAGTTTCTGAGGGTGCTTTAATATGCTGGGATGAAACGGAAGAGGGTTGGCCATGCCACTTCGAAAAGGCTGTGCATGAATGGAAAGTGGATCACAATATCCTGGTGAATAGCAATTTCCATCCCTTTCAGTTGAGGATTTTGAGGTTTTTGGTTGCGGTTGGGGGTTTACTTTCCACTTTAGGTAAGTGAGCTTGAGGCTTGGATATTGGCAAGCACGAACACGCTAGTTTATGGCGTAAAGAAGTTACGCAAGGATATATATTCTATGGGTTGAGAGGTTTCACTGGGTTTAACAAAAAAAAAAAAAAAAAATGACGAAAGAAAAAAAGAAAGAAACGGATTCAAAACCAGTATATAATGCATTTTGTTGTATGGGGATAATTTCGCCGGTCTTGGGTTTGTCGTAAGTTTTATGGGGCTTGATTCAATGTTGCAGAACTCTGGGTAACACATAAACATCAGTACCAGTGGAATTCGAGAAAAAATATTAATATGAAACTATGCATATTAATGCTTTGCAAAGTTTTGGTATACTACTAACAGCTGGGGGTCAGACAGCGTACGAAAGGCAGTTAGATTAGGGGGCCGCAATAAGTCGTATCTGAGTAATATTCAAGTACTGTTCTTTTAATTCTATTACCAAAAAGGTTGAAAAGAAAAATTTGTGAAAAGAATTGAAAACGTTTCCACTTAATTTCTCTATTCTTTAAAGAAAACAATTATGTTTATTACCATCAAACATAGGGGGTATTTTGTGAAACTACTGGTGATTTTAATAATGGAAAGATTTCTCGTTGTGAGACGAATGTCAGGAGTCACCACAAGAGTTTTAGAAAAGTGAATTTATTTATTTTTCTTTAGAAAAACAAAAAGTTTCTTTGCTCAGATTTGGGTTTGAAGGAAAAAAGTTTTTGCGTTGCTGGGGGCGGTTGTTTCCGTGGCCAATGAAGTTGGAAAAACCACCATGAAATTGGTCTTAATAGATTCTAAACTCTAAGGGCCATTCTTTAAGCGTTTCAAAGATGAAGAGAATGTGGAAGTTTCACAGTGATGCAGAATTTTCAAAGTTCAAGTCTTTCCACAGAAACCTTATTGCCTGTGAGGAATAGTGCTAAGAAAGGGATTTCAACTCAATTTGCTAAAGGCTTAAAACTTTTCCCATGAGACCTTCTGGCCCTTCTTGCGGTTTTGCCTTGTTTTATAGGCCAAGAACCATAAATTTTCAGAGTCCCCCAATATTCAAAGGATTTGTTTTTAAAAATTCGAACCCCTCCAATGTTTTCGACACCTCAAATCACTCAACCACCGGCTAAAATACGTAGAATTAGGTGTTCTAGAACCAGTAAATTGGGATACTAAGAGGGTAGTGACTTTCCGTGTAACGAAATATGAACAGAAAATATTTAAGGGCCCCAATAGAAATAGTGTATCGCTTGAAGTTCAATTAAATAAAGAAGTTCGATCTCGAAGAGAAAGGGCTTCGCCAACAGTCCGAGTCTTCAGTCTGAGTCTTCAGTCTGAGTCTTCAGTCTGAGTCTTCAGTCTGAGTCTTCGCTCTGAGTCTTCAGTATGTGTGTGGTTTGACTGATACGGCACTGGGGCATATATAATGACGACCTTAATTCTCTTTGAAGTATTATCACCAAATGTATAATGGTTGGACATAATTTTCCAAACCCTCGGAAAACGTTGAAACTATACAGTTTCAGTAAGAATCACGTTGCAGTAAGATTATCTCACAGAAGTAGATAATTATGAGGGGTCGGATAGGCCTGCACTCTAGTAACCCCAAAGAATTAGACACCTTATCCAAATGATGGAAGGACGATTGTTTTAAGTGAAGCATTGACTGAAGCTTCGGGATTAACTTTATCCTGAGTCCCCACATAATGTCACTAAGAACACTTGTAAATATTTCTTAGGAAATTTGCAATAAACCGCTTTATTAAAACAGGCGTGATATAGATGAAAACCCACATTCTCTTAATTTGATATTTATTGTGAAAAAGTGCATATACAAAGAGTTTGAAAATTATCCTTTATCGTAATGTTAAACCGACCAACCAAATGGAAACAACCAAATGGAAACAACCAAATGGAAACAACCAAATGGAAACAACCAAATGGAAACAACCAAATGGAAACAACCAAAAACAAACCCCCCAAATCCCACACTTTGAAAACTTTCAACCCTTTTTTCTCTCTGAAATATCAAAGAAACCATACAAAGTTAAGAACCCTTTCTGGGAAGCTGGGCACGTAAGCTCGTTACTGTTGCTTCTGCGCGAGAGAGCTGGTTCTCAAATAAATGGATAATTTCCTTGGGAATATCGCTCAAGCCAAAGAAACCTTGGTTCAAGTATTCAATTATCCCCGCAAACTCTTCAAGTTTGTCCTCGTACCCCACCACACAGGTATCTAGAAATCCAAGTGAATTGACCAACACCAACATCCTAACATTGAGGTCAACTATGCGGTTGAGCAAATAGTGCTCGGCACTGGCGATATTATCGTAGAAGGTCAAAACATTAGCAGCAAATACCATTGACTCAAACATCTTCGTGCACACCCGGAGCTGGAGTGAAAGTAGTTGACTTTTGACAATGACCCGTGCTGAATGACCCGCTATACAAGAAAGATCGTCCGCTAGCCTCTGCTGCATGACTGTAAAGCGGAAAGTGTCGAGGTGATCTAATCTGATGAACGATTTTAACTGAAAAACAAACCATTCTAGCAGTTTCTCGGCGTGCTTTGTTTCGTTAAGTGTAGTGTGATGATTGGATGAATTTCGAACTTGTTTCATGATATCTAAGGAAACCACTTTTCCAGAAACCACCAGCTTTAAGGGTGTGGTCTTTAGGGAATTGCTTTTGTAGGCTTTATTACTAATAGGAATGTTCGGGATATTTCGCGATAGGACACGGTGGGACAAAATGACAAGTATTAGCCCGTGAAAGAAAAAGACTGTTCGCATGGTAGAATTTTCCCGAGGGTTTAGGTAGTTAAACCTACTGGTAAATTTTGGAGAGTATTTATACTGAAGTATGTTTTGTAAAAGACAAATTAACTTCGAAGCCTTGTAGTTGTATAAGCGTGACTGTGAAACAGGGAAATTGTGAAGTTTTCAAGTTTTCAAGTTGTGAAATTGTGAAGTAGTCAAGTTGTGAAATTGTGAAGTTTTCAAGTTTTCAAGTTGTGAAATTGTGAAGTTTTCAAGTTTTCAAGTTGTGAAATTGTGAAGTTGTCAAGTTGTGAAATTGTGAAGTTTTCAAGTTGTGAAACACTGAAACAGTGACAATGCAGTTGTGAAATTGTCCGTTTTTCGTTTCACGATAATCACGGCCGAGAGTATTTAAAAATGTCACTTCCCTGAAAAGCATATGGTGGTGATATGTTTTTCAGAATACTAATTTGCGGTATTTTGATCCTGGTGGACAATATAAAAATATGACCTAATCTTGTATCCAAATAGCATGTGCTCCACATGGACGATTGCACCTTTTTTTAGGTTCACGTTTCATGCTCAGATTATTGAAGTTATTCAAATTATTGAAGTTATTCAAATTATTCAAATTATTCAAATCCTTGTGAAATGGCCCCTTCTTAGTGGGGGCAGAAAGCTTACTTTTACTTTCCATAGCACGTCTTACAAAAAGAAGAAGAATAGACTATGGTTATGAGGGCTATGAGTAGGAGAGGCTATGGGAAGAAAAAAAAAAAAAAAGTTCTTATTTTTGAACAAAAGATTTTGGAATTGGATTTCCCGTCGTCACTATTTGTAGTGAGATATTTGGAGCATCAGGATTTCATCATAGTCCCATAAGTTGGGCGAAACCAACAGAAACCGTAAAGCAAATTGGCCTACTGTCGTAGGCTTCACCAATCTTATGGGCGAGGAAGGAACTAGATACCAAGAGGGCTTTAGCCTTAGTAGCTAAGTAGACACACGTGATAGTAACTCAGGGTCGTGAGGGGTAGTTCCCGCACGTCCCAGTTATGTCGAAGTACTCTTCGAGACGCGGGCTACGCCCGGGTGGAGAAGAGAGGTCAAGCTTATTTTAGGTCTAAGAACTGAATACACACCTAAACCCTCAGAACAGGCTAAATTTAGGGTCCTTTTCTGTCAATAAACAATAATTTGTTTGAAACCACATAACCAAACTCTTTAAAGTTGAAAGTTTTTATTTTTTTTTTAAAGAAACAAAACGTATTATAGAAAGAAAAAAAAAGATTACAGCACCGCAATTTCGCATATGGTCTCCCACTACACTACTCAGTGCGGCCCTACGAAGCTTAACTAACGTTGATCGGACGGGAAACAGTGTGTTCTTCGTGGTTTTTTTTTTTTTTTTTTTTTTTTAAAGAAACATCAATTTGTGGAGGTGGGCGGTGATAGTTTTGTACCTGCACGCTCTGAGGCGCA